>JACWBX010003646.1:0-21772 GCA_014622435.1 Polypedilum pembai
CAAAAATACTAATGATTATGAGACGATTGAACATAATCGATAAAAACATTTAAATGAATAGTTAAAAGTCTGCTAGAATCGTTTTAATAGATAAATATTGAATTAGCGAACATGAATGCAGACATATTTGATTAATAAACAAGATAATTAAGTAAAATTTAATCAATTTTCAAAAAAGGGCTAATTGAATTTCCACCTAAAATTTCTACAAATCTTAAAAATTCTTTTAATATTTGCTTAATCCTGAAATAAAATGCCATAGAAAGTGTGTTTTCACGAGAGCTTTCTAACGATATACGATATGAATGTTAAAAGTCTATAATAAGAAAGAATTTTTAAATTTTAGGTCGAGGGCTAATTGAATTTCCACCAGGGTATTTTGCTTAAAAACATTGAAAGATTAATTTTCTTCACAAAAATTATTTTCGAAAACGCGGTTTTGAAAATTTCTAAAAAGTTCGAATTATTGAAAAGGGGTGTGCAAAACACAATAAAAATTTCAAATCTTAACGGACAGAATTCTCGATTGATAATACCAAGCATTATACTATAAGAAATATTGTTATTTCTATCATTTGCTAGAAAAATGTTGATCAAAACTTTATTATAAATAAAAAAAAATATTTTTTTGTTCAAATGACTGATTTCTACCTTCAACATATCGTTATTATGTATGACCTGAGACTACTGGCACCCTACTTTCATTCGTATTCTGCAAATATGATTGTAGATGATATAATGACATCATAAAAAATTTTTGAGCCTCGTTCGATAATATTAAAATTACTTTTGCTCGTTACGAATGGTCCCTTCTTTGCATACCAAACAATTCTGATGACATAATATCTCTTTTCTGTTGTAATTTTCAAGCGACAAGCTAAAAAATATAATTTCTTGGAATTAATTGGATATTCATGAATATTTTATGTTTCTGTGTGAGTTTGGATTTCGCAGATTTTTAGATAAGGTTAATGACTTAGTGTATGTAGCGTAGATAATGTAGCATTCAACCGTAAAAGGGTGTTAAAAGTTAAAGGAAGTTTTCGTTAGTGACAAAATATTTCAACAAAAGAAATTCGACTATATTCAAATATTAGAATTCTTTATACAATCAAAAATGTGACAAAAAACTTTCAATGTTTGCATTTGAATTAAAATTGTAAAATGAAAATCAATGCTCATGAGCAAATAATTGTAACATGTGTTGCAGTATAATCTCTACTTTTTATAAAATAGGAGAAAACATTCAAAAATAAAGCAGAGAATGATTTAATATAAATTTTTCCCGAAATAAAAATTTCATTGTTCATTGCGACATCCCTCCCTTCATCACTCTCTCCCTTTCTATCTTTTCATGAATTTTTTTTGGGAAACAACTTTCTTTTAAAATAAATGCAGGATTGTAAAAGTAGGCGCCTACCCTGAATAAATGTATCAATTTTAATTTTTAGCTAAAATTTTCAAAGACTGTGTAAAAGTCAGGTAATTTGAGATGTTCTTACATTTCTGAAAGAAATAACATGCTTTTCATCGATAGTTCTTATTGATAAATTAAAATTTACTTAGTGTTTTTGATAAAGTAAATAGCAAAAAAATAAATGATACAGTAGCGGACAAAAGTATTTATTAAATTTTTCAATGCTTTACCAAAAAATTTTGAATTATTTTCATATAAAGGGCTATTCTACAAATAAGCTGAAATCGAAAAATCACATATTACAATTTTTCCTCTACTTGCGATGTCAATTTAAAATTCATATCTCATATTTCTCTCAGTAAATCGCATACCATATAGAGCTAACAATTATAAATAGTGCTTTTATGGCAGAACAATCAAGAATAAACAAGCAGGAACTCAGAAAAATGATTTTCTACTTTTTGTAAACAAAAATCTTAAAACTCTCCAATCGCTTTTGTTTTCTACAAAATTCAATTCGTGTTACTGATAGACGCTCTTTTCTAGCATAAATCGTTGAGTTAGAGCAACAAGAAATGCTTTAAAATGTCAACTTTTTGTGCTGGAAAACCATTTTATGAGTGATTTCAATTAAGCCGAATTTTGCAAAAAATGTTTCCGAAAAAAATATTTTTGTTACTGATTCGATTTTCGAAAATCAAATTTGAAATTTCAGATAAATTAAAGACTTTAAGGTGTCTAGTCTCAATTTAAAGGACATATTTCTCGATTTTACATTGTTAAAACTCACATAGAATGAATAGAAATTATAGCCCTAGGTATAGGGCGCTGGCAACAGAGAGACACACACACAGATATACATTATTATTCATACATTCATTACATACTACACATCGTTGTTCATTATAATTATATTATATTATTAGTATTTAAGTATATATAGTTAATAAATATAGTTGTTAGTTGTTATATAGTCCTGTTAGAGTTATTATTCATTCGAGTTTATTGATATAAGTCAGTGAAAAGTCATAAATTTGATAAAATAAGTCTCGAGATAGTCATCACGTGTCGAAAATATTCTTTTGTCATCAATTTCATCTTCAATCGTCAACATATAGTTATTTCAATATAAGTAAAACGCTACAAAATAAATAATTAGAGAGAAATTTAAAAAGGAGAGATTTTTTGTAGAAAAATTCATTCAGAGAATTGCCCTAAATCAATAACACAACAAAAGGAAGAAATAATATTAAGAATTTCTAGATATGTGTCTTCATTTCATAGATCGATCATTTTTAAAAATAACCGCCATTTTGAATAATAATTCCATCCATTCATTATTTCAGATGTTACAAATCTTAATTTATCATAATGAAATTTTGATTAGATTGTATCCCTGGTAGTTTCATTCGAAATTTTGAATAAAATTTCAAACGTGTTTTCACACCCTTTTCGAACAGATTTTGAATTTTCGAAAATAATTTTTGAAATAAAATCAAAATAATTCAAGTTTTAAATTAGGTGGTCTCAAGCTCAAAATATAACCGTTAAAAAAATTTAATTCCAAATCTTCTATCTCTTTTTGTAATTCTATCTTTTCTAATTTTCACCCTTTTTCGAAACAAATTTTCGAAATAAAATTATTTTGATTATAGAAATTTCAGCTAGTTTCTTATAAACTCATACCATTTTTGAATTATTTATTAATGTTTAGATACTGGATATAGTTTTTTATTACAAAATATAAATTTCAAATTTATTTCGAAAAAGTGTAGTATTCAAAAAAAACCCTTCAAAAAGAGAATTTCGAAAGAAAATCGGAATTCTCTTTTTGAATTTAACGGACTGCTTGAGACCACCTAGGTTTTAAACTGAAATAATGTTAAATCGGGCCTGGATTAGACTTATGATAACTTTTTGAAAAATTTTGGTAAATTTTTGGCGGGAAAAAATTTTGAAAATTTTTTTTCTGATAAAAAATTGTTTTTGTAATTATTCGAAAATCATTAAGAGTTTCACGGAGATCTTTTACATTTTACGTCTCGTGAATGGTAGCAATTGATAAACGCATACAGTTTAATGTAAAATCAATTCTTAATTGGTTATGATGACAAAATGTAAAAAGATGCGTTTTTCTACGAAATCATTCGTTTTCCTGCGAAAACCTACGAGAAACTGCAAAAATCTACAAAAATCATCGTTTTTCTACGATTTTATACTTTTTTTTTGCGAAAATCTTCGAAAATCAGCGAAACGCTACGAAATACTCTATTTCTCTGTGAAAAGTTACGAAAATAGGGAGTTCTCACTCCTTGTGAAATCAATGATTTTTAAACTTCGCCATTTTGCTAATAAACGCTAATTTTTTTTTCAATATTTTCTCGTCTAAATCTTCACTATTAATTTTTGCAGCCTAGAGTGTTAGTTATATAATGACTAGGGATTTTTCAACGAATATTTTAAGCATTAAATTATGGCTCTAAAAAATTCATATCAAAAGTTATGTATAAAAGACTCAAATCATATACCTAAAATTGGTGAAGTAACATGACATATTTGCAAAACTACATCAGAATCAAATGTAATACTGCGATTTTTTCTATTGAAATTAATCATATGTCTATTTATTAATTTCAGTAAAGTTTATTACGAGAAAATGCATTTCAAGACTACTTTGGATAGAATTACTATTTAAAATGGCGGCCACTTTTAAAAACGATCAATCATTGTAATGAAGACACATGACAAGAAATCCTTAATATTATTTCTTTCTTTTGTTGTTTTATTGATTTATGTAAAGATAATTCAAAATCCTTGGGTAACACATTGAAAAATTCAATAAATACTTTTCTCCGTTACATTTTTAATAATAATTTTATACCACGACCCTAGTAGTTCCAATTGAAATTTTGACCGTTAAATTTTAAAGTAAAAAACAAAATATTCAAATTTTAGACTAAAAGGATGAAAAGTGAAGCCTGTATTAGTTGTATAATAACTTCTTTTATATCAAGGAACATTAATAACTAACTAAATGATGTTATTTAAGCTTTTTGTTAACAAACTTTTACAAGTTTGAATAATTCCGAAAAATCGTAGTTGTATGACGCGGGCTTTTTCGGAATTCCCTAACGGTCGATTGAAACTACCAGGACCACGACAAATGTTCAGTTCAACCGAAATTCAACGTATACGTAAAAAAACACTTGTAAAATGCTGCATATATTCGAAATTTCAGCCAAATTGTGCATTTCGTTTAAAATTTATGACCTAAAATTATCCTACCTAAATTTATTTATTTTTGTCCAAACACTTTTGTCCTCTACTGTATGATTGCATTTAATAATAGAAACATTTTTCATGATGAAAAAAACATCAAGGGGTGCATTCACAGTTTGTACTTTGTATACCACTTTTATTCCCACATATATCTGCAGTTTCTAATCGAATCCATTTTTCTATACTATTAATGCAGCCTGACGATTGTATTAAACCAAATGTTTTTTGATGGGGTGATATGTTCATTAATGATGCTGAACCCTTAATCAGATGCTTGCTCATTCACATCGTGATTAGTCGAATCGCATAGTGGATAAATTAAAGTTTTATTCGAAACAAACACTTTTAGCTAGTTAGTCTTTTTATTTTCTCATATGCCAACTGTGAAACTGAAATAAGTAGTCCCTTGATAATCCCTTGGTAGTTTCACTCGAAATTTCGGCCGTTGAAACTTCCGTTTTAAATGTGTTTCACATCCCTAAACAAAATAAACAAAGTTTCTTGGTAGTTTCACAAGACCGTTACGAGTTTGATGCAAAATAGATCATTATACAGTAATTGCTATGATAATACAAATTTAATGATGAATTTCATGCTGTGCTAAAGTATTTCTAAAAGATTATATTATAATTTTTGACAAATGTAAACAAAAAGTGTACGAAAATTCGATAGTGTACGAAATTCCGATACGATACCTATTTAATTTTTTCCAAGGAAAAAATAACTTTGGCGAAAGATTTTAAAATTTCGCGTTTTTTTCGCTATTTTCCGTTATTTGTTATTTTTCGTCATTTTCGTAATTTTTCGTTATTTTTTGTAAACAAATTTCCACAAAATTTAATTTTAAACAAGTTTTCGGCTCTTATACTACTAGGAATTACATTAATATGACACTAAAGAATTGTTATAAATAGATAATAAGAGCCAAAACGCTTAAATTGTATAGAAGATTCTTAGTGTTATCAATCGGACCGTTAGGGAATTTCCGAAAGTCTGGCGGTATGCAACTACGAGTTTTCGAAATCATTTGAATTTTCTAAAGTTTGGTAAAAGTAATTTTGAAAAAATTTTAATTCTTATTGTTTAATTGAAAATAAGTATTTCTTGCAGTAATAGATGTTGTTTTGTTCATGAATCAGACTTCATTTTATAGTATTTCGCTTTGATGAAACTTTGATAGATTAATTTTTTCACAAAAATTATTTTCGAAAACACGGTTTTGAAACTTCGAAAAAGTTCGAATTACTGAAAAGGGGTGTACAAAACACAATAAAAATTTCAAATCTTAACCGACAGAATTCTCGATTGATAGTACCAAGAGAAGATTTCAAGGGGAAAATATCTCTGACGAAAAACGAAAGAATAACGAAAATAACGAAAATGACGAAAAAAACGAAAATAACGAAAAGTGACGAAAAAATGACGAAAGAAAAATTTTGTTCAGTCAATAATTCTAGCCATTTGGCTCTCATGATGTATTTAAAACACTTCTTTAGTGTCATATTAATGTAGTTCTAGTAGTATAAGAACCAGGAAACTTGTTTAAATACAATTTTGTGAAAGAATATTTTACAAGATTTTTGTTTACAAACAATGAAGAAGAATAGCGAAAAACGACCAAAAAATTTGTTCAAATTTTCTCTGCAATTTCAACATTTTGGCTCTTCTAATGTATTCAGAAAGATTCTTTAGTGTTGTATTAATGTAGTCTAAGTGGTATAAGTGCTGAGAAACTCGTTTAAATTCAATTTTCTTTAAAAAATGTTTGTTTACAAACAGTGACGAAAACGACGAAAAATGACGAAAAAATAGCGAAATTTTAAAATCTTTCGTCAGAGTTATTTTCCTTTTGTAGTAAACGAAGAAAAAATTTTTCGTTTACATTTTTTAAAATGAAAATTTTAAATCGTAATATTTCGAGTAATGCGAAGCAGCCAGCCAGCCAAAGTGAACTTATAAGCTGCATTTTCTATACAAAAATGCGTTGAAAAGGAGAAAAGAAAACGACCACAACAATCACATAAATCCTTACCAAATCTCGTACAAATAATCCACAAGCTCGCATTTGATGATTTTATTACATACGACAGAGTGAAATTATTATTATAACGATATAATGATGAATTGACCTGATGCCATGGAATTTTTTCCTCTGTTGTAATCCATGAGGTGCCGAAAAGGGCAGCTATTACTATTATCACACAAATACTTTATGGATAGCGTGCAAGGAAGAAAGAAAAGAGAGAAAAAACATTAAATTAATTTGTCCAATTTCTCTCTCATGAGCTTTTGGTTACAAAAAAAATGAAAATATTATGCTATAAAATTCTTTCCTAATTCACTCATTAATAGAAAATGTTTACAGCAATGAATGAACAAGCAAAAAAGGAAGAGATTTTGTGCTTTTAAAATAAGAGACTTTAAGCAACAGCCTGTGAAGGAATTTTTATACGCTTGACTTGATATGGAAAGTGCTTCATTTGTCTGGTATGCGTAATAGAGAGAAGAAAAAGAAGAGTCCATAAAAAAGGGAAAGAAAAATATAAAGATTGATTCAATGTCGTTTCACGCACTTCTTTCACTTGTCGGCTCATGTTACTTTCTAAAAATCATCTATTGTGAAATTGAAGAATTTTAAATCACTGACATTTTTTTAACTCTCTATAAAATGATTTAAAATTGATATTGAAACTCAAGATTTGTGATTGAAACAGAATGTGTTTTGTGTGATTAAAGAGCGATTCTCAAACTTGATTGAATTTTATTTTTTGCAATTTTCTAAGTTTTCTCAACTTGTTCTGAGAATTTAAAACAACCGTTGACAAAATAACTTGAATTAGTTAAAATTAATTAGACAGCGTGATAAAAGATAAGTTTAAGGCTTATTCTTATATGAATTCATATAATCATGCTTTAAATTTTAGTTATTTAACTTTCTCAAAATAATATTATGAAAAAAGTTAAGGTGTAATAATTTCAAACGGATTTAAAAAATTTAAAAGTCTACAAAAAGCTTTTTGTTGGTTACTCAGGGGGTTGTAAATTGGGGCGAAGGATTCGCTCCGATTCGCCCGATTTCTCCCCCGATTCGCCCGTTTTCCACTTGTAACACAACTTTTTTCAGTTGTTTCGCAACATTTTGTTCCGCAAAATTGAACTAAAATTTTCGAATCCTTATTTTGCACGAATCTAGACTTAAAAACAATATTTAAGTATTTATAAAGCATAATTATACATTAAAATTTGTGGATAAACCAATTATAACCAGATTCTATGCAGAAATAAGTAATTTTTGGTTTGTTTATATTCATTTATTTGTAAACAAAAAATTCGTCCCGTTTCGCCCCAGTTTCCAACCCCTTGGTTACTTACACAAAAAAAATCAACAGAAATCTAATTTGTGATTAAATGCCAGCTTTATATACTAAATTTTTTGCACAGTCAGAAACTTCAATAAATATGCTATCTTTCTATACCAAAATTATAATGCTTGTAGTTTCCGAGATATTTTAATTCTCAAACTTATTACAATCATTAATGTAAGTAACCAACGCTTTTAGAATCGATATTTCTCGTAAAAAAGCTATTCTACTGTCAAATGAAAAAAATGAAATGTAAAGCTATAGCTGAAAATACATCTTTTATAAACTCTTGCAGCAGGATTAAGATTTTAATTAAAGAATAATTTTGATTTATAGAAAATTTACAACAAAAACAATGTTTGAGAATCGCTCTAAAGCTAAACTTGAAAGGAAAATGCTAATGACGTATAAAGCAAAACAGAACAGATGGTGCTGCTATAGAAAATAATCATAAGCTTTAAACTCTAATTTAATTATCGTAATTAGCTTAGAAAAAAGAGTTTAGGCATTTGTTGCATGAAAACAATACTTTAAAAAAATTTTACTGTTACTAAGTCAAATGATTTTCTCATTAATTAATTAGCTTGATTAAAAAAAGAAGAAGAATTAGAAAAGTTTGATTAATCAATTATTCAATGTTTTAATTAAACTTCCTTAAGATTTCGCGAGTATTTACCTCGAAAAGATTGGTGTAAAAATTGGCAGGCAAAAGTTGCTGTTGTTGTAGTAATTGATAAATCTAATGAAATTCCCACAAATAGCATTGCGTATACGTTTCCGATCACATCGATTGCCACTAGCTTTATGACGTTTTATTGAATAAATATCTTCAATACTGCAACTTGTCGCATTATCAATAATTTGGCCATTAATTAATTTAACTTCAGTTGGCTGATAATTGTCGGGCGGAATTTTATAACTTTTACCCGAATGACTCGAGATAAGATTTCGAAATGATTTAATATTCAATGATGATTTTTCCATTTTTTGGTTGTCTCGTTTTTATTCCATTATTTTTGTGTGTTCACTTGATCGCCTTTAGCATGAGTTTTCACTTTATCTTGATGATTTTCATAAATTCTTTTTGGCCTATCTCTTTCTTTAAAATAATACACTTAAGAGAACAAATGAATTTCTATTATTTTCCAATGAAAATCTTTCATTCCGGTATTTTCATTTATAATTTCACTCTGAGATTCCATTTCGTTTTCACTTTTCATGAACGCGGTAAGAATTTCAAATACAATCATCAAACAACAAAAGACGAGCAAGCGAATGAAAGACTAAGGCAAAGCGTAAGAGCAAAAACTTTATCTACATCATCATTTCTTCGCTTCCGTGAAGGCAAAGAGAAAAATTCTTTTCTTGTTTTTTTCATTAAATCTTTCGCATCATACACTTTTGCTTTTTCATCCAATGTTATTATTATTATTATATTTGTGCACGATAAAGTAATGAGAAAAGTTTGACGGTGTGTTGATTGTTGATTTAATTTGATTTCTTCTTTATTATTTTGTTTTTTTCATTTCACTACCTAAATAACTCAATAATAACAACACACTTGCTTTCATTACAAAAAATTTTCACTTGTTTTTTGGCTAATTAAACACTCGTCATGCGAAATAATAACATCAGTTGTCAGAATAACAAAAACAATCAAAGTTTATACAGAACAGTCATTTTATTACAAGAGCGAGAAAGTAAAACTTATTCAATTTGTGATGGCATTAATAATTTAACAGAAGAGACCAAACTGTGCCTTCTAACTCAGTAACTTAACAAATTTCAACAGTTTATTCACTCTCTTCATTTACACGTCCTATCCGCTCAGTTTCACTAGACAAAATGATGATGATGATGTTTTCCTTTCCTTCATCATGTGCCAGAGCGAAGTGCAGAAAAATTTTGTATACACACTTTCCTTTCGAAGCGAGAAGAAGAAAAAATATAAATAAAAGTACACATTTAGCTTTCCATATGGAAGTACATCGGCTGTTTCTCATATGCGGCAACATATAAGCAGCAAACTATGGAAATCGAAAGCTTTTAAAATTCTTCATAAATTTTTTATCCTAATCTTTCCAGTCTCGTGTTAATAAACTGTATGTTGTGAATGTATTAGTGACTGGAAGTGCTGCAATGCGTTAGTCATCAGCCCTGATCATGAAAGCTTTTCATCGTCTGGAAACATGTGGTTTTTACGATAGAGAATGAGAGAAAATTACTATAAAATGAGAGAAAGAGAGAGAATAAGGATTATTGTCATTCATTCATTAATGTCACCCTGTTGTTACAAATACAAGTTCAAAAAAAGAGAGAAAAAGCTTTTATTCCATGTGAATTGTAAATAATAATAACTCTGCAGCAGATAAAGAATATTTGAAATATTAAAATCCTATCATTGATATTTTTTTATGAACTCAAAAGAATTATTACATTGTTGTAAGCAGAGTTGTTACAGGCAAAACTCGCGGTTTTTGCCATTTTGATAAATATCTCAAAACTGAAGCTTCATACTTTAAAAAACTCTTTTGCTAGTGATTCTATAAAGCTGCACGAGTTAAATGAAAGTCATGTGAAGGTTCTCAATTGACTTGGCCGGTGATTTATTTCAAATATAATCTCGTCGGTTTTGAAATTTTTTAAAACCGCCAACAGGGTTGGAAAAACATATCTGCATACAGAATCTGTTGCAGATTTTTACAGAATCTGTTCTGTAACAGAAAAATCTGTTTAAAGATGAAATCTGCATGCAGATAAATTCTGTACACAGATTACAGAAAATTCTGCATACAGGTGAAATCTGTATACAGATTTTTTTGACAATTTGTATGGAAATGTTGCCTGGATGCAGATTTCATCTGTATATAGATTTTTGCATATTTCCAACCCTAACAATCAATACCAAAAGAGTTTTCCAAATTATGAAGCTTAGATTTTTAGATTTTCATCAAACCGGCCAAAACTGGCGAGTTTGCCGGAAACTACTCTGGTTGTAAGAGTGAAAAAAGCTCTGCTTTTTTACTGCAATAATATCCATGAACAACTTGCTTTTCTTCTTATATCTCATTGAATAATAATGCGCCTAAAAAATATTCAAAAAAACTCTCGCAACAGAATGAAATATGAATAAATAAAAAATTACAGTTTTTTGCTTTCTCGTTTGTGATTGATTGTATAATTTATTACATTTTTATTAATACTTCTCTCATTTTTACAACATGACTTTTTCTTTCATTACGGACGATGTTTTATGTCGACAAGAGGGCATGAAAAATTGAAAATAAAAGCAAAAGAATTTGTCGTAAAAGAATTAGTAAAACTTGAATTTTGTTCTACTTTGTTTTAAGCTTTTGGTATGATAACATGGAACATAATATTTTCATTATTATAAGTGAGATATGTACTTCTACTACCACTCCATTAAGCACTTGATGCACACCAGAGACAGAGAGAGAGAAAGAGAGAAAAAGAAAGAAAAAATGAGTCGTGATAAAGAGTTGAATATTATGTTGGGATTATGTGCTGTTGAGTTAGAGCAAATGATAATGCAATCGTTACTTTAATGGTGTCTTTATGTAGATGTGTTAAATTTAAATTGTTTTCACTTTAAACTGTCATCAACGTTAGGTACTTTGCTGCTCTTGTTTTTCTCTGAAAAATAGTTTGTAGCTTTGAAATATTTTCAGTTAAGAAATATTAGGAAATTTCGATTCGTAGCTTTTACAATGGGCCGAAATTTTTCGTAGCCAAAATTTTTCGTTTTCGAATTTTTCATTCATTCGAATATTTTTTCTATTTCTTCTATTTTCCTAGCTGAATCTTTTCGGCTGTTTTTTCGAAACATTTTTTAACTGAAATTTTAAATCGTTTAAATTTCCGAAAATAAAAGATTTTTAAAAGTCAAATTTCTAAATGTTTGAAGGGGAGAAATTCAATCAATCGAATTTTCTAGACTGGATGTGAGAAATAATCAGCTGAGAATTTTTCCTCACATCTAGTTTAAAGTATTCGACTGAGAATTTAAAAAAAAAAAAACACTTAAAATTTGACTTTTAAAATTTCGTTATTTTTGAAAATTTAATCGAATTAAACTTTTGGTTTAAATTTTTTTCAAAATGAATCCTACCGTGTTCTTTCAATTATAAAAGCCGGCTCTTATATTCAAACAAAATTTAAAATTTCTTTCAGAAATTCTTATTTTTAACGTATTTTCAAAAAAGCTCTTACATTTGGAAAAAAATCGGAAAAACCAAACATTTTATAAATGTGAGCTTTTTTGACCATATGGTCGCTTCTTACAATTGAGGAAAGACGGTAACAAAAAAAAATTCAGCCTATCGTAATGGCAACTCTCGAAAATTTCACATTTACTGATTTAAGTATTAAAATCGAAACTAAGATTAATTTATAATTTGATCAATGCTTTTATCTCTTTATTCACAATGTAAAGATTTTTATTAAAAAGAGTTTACGACTAATATAACAAATTAATATTATTAATTGGCGATATAAAGTCATTTTTCTACAAACTAATAAATTTTATGACAATTTACAAATTATCTCTCTTATATCTTGACGTTAAAGCTTAATTTTCACTCAAAATTAAAAGTCAGCAGTGAAGCGTAGATAAACCTTTTCCTCTTTCTCGTCTATCTTTAATGTCAGAAATTATTCACTCATCCAGCAAAAAAGCATAATAATATTTTTTTTATCCATCAACCTCCTTCATAGTTAACGTATTCAAGCTTCATTCCGGATGTTATAAAATGAAATTTTTTCCTCTTTCCTCTCTCGTTTGCTGCATATTATATACTCAACCATGAAAAAAAATTCATTCATTATGAAAAACAAATTAACATTTTATGCTGCCGCTTAATTATACACAAAAGAACATTGAGATATGTTTGTTGTGACAATTTTCATATATATGATATTGCCATATAATATGCCATACACATTTCATTCCACAATATGTCAATGGTTCATTTGAATATGATTATCATTACTTCACAAGCGAGAAAGCAAAGTTATGAGATGAAACAAAGTTTTATGCTTCTTTTGCTACCAATATCAACATCTCCTCCTCCTTCTTCTTCTTCTCTCTATAACAATTTGACGCTAGTATTGCTTTTCTCGCGAGAATATAACATAATATAATGTATAAAAAATGAAAAATCTTTTATGTCGTTGTGGGGAGCATTTCATATTACTTTTCTGTTTTTCAACATTCGTCTACTGCTGCTGCTTTGTGTATGTGTATTTGTTTGTTGAAAAGTAAGTAGAAAAAGTTTTTCTCATTCCTAACACACACACATTAAAGGACATTTTTCTCACAAAACTTCTTCAACATTTTTTTTGTTCTTTCTTTCTTTCTTTTTTTGGAAAATTCATAAAACAAATATTAGAACAAGAGCAGCTGAAATTAAATAAACGATGAAACATAAATCATTCACTTTTTTCATTCCTTTCGTTTTGTTGTTATGTTTTTCTTAGGCTCGGCGGCATTATATATGTTACTAAGGCCTCATGCAGCAAAAAAAAGCTGTAACCATAATAAGTGAACGAAAAATGAAATCGTCTAGGAGAGTAAAGGAGCGGCAGAAAAACAAGAGAATAAAATATAAAAAAAGTAGAAAGGAATTTATGCGGGAATCAAGGGAAAATCAACTATATTAAAAGTTCTAATAAATTAACAAAAATCCTAACAAACTAACAACAAATAGCGAACTGGCAGTTCTGTATTCAAATCCCAAAGTAGCAGCTTTGAAGATTCTGAATTTTCTGATATTTATCACGTTCAGAACTGTTTTTACTAATTGTATCGTCGGAATAATGACTGAATCGTTGTGTGACGAAATACGCTACAAATCGAAGCAGTCACATGCAACGCCCTACGCTTCATAAAGGAAAAAAAGGAAATCATCATCATCATCATCAACAATATACCTTGGATTTGTTAGAAAGAACTCTTAAAAGCGATAATAGTGACAACATAGTAACCATTGAAACTCTAAAAATTTTATGAAATTAACAAAGATTTGTTCAAGGTAGGGACAAACCAAAAAGAAAATTTATATTTTTCAAGCTCGTCTACTGACACTATCTTTTACTAAAAAGTTTCTATAAAATTTTTGATTGAGGTTTTCTGTTGATTCTCTAGATATGTTGTAACTAAACTTTCAAATTTTGCTTAAAATTTGTTAATCTATCAGAATCAAACAAATTTTACTGAAAATTTAACTCATTTATTTGTTTATAGCAGAATCCGAAACCGTTTGGTTTTTTAGTCGCGACTAACTAAAATTCAACCATTTTTTGGTCGATTAAAAATAAAACAATAATCGACTAAAAATTAGTTGAATTTTAGTTAGTCAAAAAACGGTTTTTTCGAACTCTGGTTTTTATAAAAACTTTCTATTTAAAGTATTGAAGAAGTGTTTTCAAATTGTTCTAAAAATCTCAATTTATTTTAGAACCTGTTTATAAAAAAGGTTTTTTTTAAATAAAAGAGCTAGAAGCTAGAAAAGGGAAGACGGCAGTGCCTTAACTTTTTTAATGTCAATAGGTGAGCTTGAGAAATAAAAATATTTTTAGGCCTGTCCCTACCTTGAATAAATCTTGTTAATTTCATATATTTTTTTTTTGATTTTCAATGGTTACTATGTTGTCATTATTGTCATTTTCAAGAGTTCTTTCCCCTTGACAGGAATAGTATAGAAGGATGGTGTGTGATAAATGTAAACTTTTCTGCCTCCTTGTGTGTGTGTTATTAGGTTTGGCGAAAACACACACACACACACACACTAAACTTTTGCTTTGTCTACAGAGAGAAATATATTTCACTGAGTTTTCTCGAAAATAACATATTAAAAAAAATTTACGGCAAAAACAAAAATAAAAAATTTCTCCACTTAATTTGAAAGTTTTCAACAAAAGCTTTATTTTTCCTGTGAATAAATAAAAAAACATATTGTCAGAAATAACAAAACTTAATTATTGTAGGATTGTATGCCTTAAACCTAATTTTTTTTTCTGCTTCTTTCACTCCATTCATATGCTCATAAAATAGAGAGAGCAAAGCAATTCACGACAAACCCTTTTCAAACAAAAACAGCAGCAGCAGAAATTGTTCATAGTTAAACACAATTCAAACTTTGAATAAGAATTAAACAAAGAGAGAAAAATATGCATGGCTAACCAGTAAATATTCTGTCATATAATTGCACAATTACTTATCCAACTTGCAAAACCTAATTTGTTGTTGTGTACGTGTCGAATTTAATTTTCCACTTCTTGTCTGTGGTGAATGAATTTATGTATGAGAAGCAACAAATAAGAAGACACTAATTTTTAATGTTCTGATAAAATATTAATAAGTAGCCATGGAGTCTCAACTTGAAAAGTTAACGGTTATTTTATTCAAAATTTGAATTTGAACTAGCGCGTTTTGCTACAAAAACTTTAAATTTTCTTTGAGAAAAACGCGCTAAAATTTTAATTTTATTGTTTTTGTTGATAATTACTGCTTTAAACTTGATTGTTTTAGCTTTTTAAATCTTTTTTGAATAATTACTATTGAAAGATCTAAACTGCATTTTTATTTTCTCAGAAATTAAAATTTTTGTAACAAACTTTTTAACAGAAAATTGTAAGTGCGCGAAATTCAAATTAAAAGAAATAACGGTCAGTCGAATAAGTAGCAATAATTTCTCTGAAATGTGAAAAGGAAAAGACTTACCTTACTGGAACTGAAAAACTAAAAGTCTAAAAATAGTAAAATAGAACAATTTTCATTTGATAAACATGATCTGATTATTGTTTCAATATGCCACAGTTAAAACTTTTACATAATTAAATGTTACAAAATTAAACATTACACAAGCCTGTTTCATGTTTTTTGGGTTCTCTTTTGTACACATTCGAATAGAAAATAAGAAAAAAAAAGATTTTATTCTTTTATTTTTTTAAAGGAAAACTTTGTTAATTTATTCAAAATGAAGACATTTTCATTGTTATAAACTCATATTATGTATATATATGTATATGGTGTGTGTGTGGATGTGTGTGAAGGTATGTATATATATATTTTCTTTTTACATTTTACATTTTCACTTTCGCATTTGTATTTTTGCTCTTGCTCGTTTCGCTCTTCATCAACTTCTTTTCTTCTTTTCAAATATGAAACCCCTAATTAAAAACTTCTTTCATTCTTCTTCTTGTTCTTCTTACATGTAGGTAGAGCTTTCATTTCAACTAATTCTTAGGTACTTAAGATTTTATTTTTTTAATATGGCTATACAAAGCAAGAAAACAAAGCGATAAAAATTAAAAATTAAAAAAAGCATAATAAAGGATTAGAGAGTAGGAGTAGGATAAGAGATAAGCTATACATGTGCGTGATCTCTCTTTCAATAATCTTCCATATTTCTCTAATTTAATTTCCATCCATAAGATCCATGTGATGCTGGTGGATTTGTAGGAGCTGCTATTGGTTGTTGTGGAACAAGTTGAGTATTGTCACGTGTAACAGGAAAACCACCAAACATTTCTGTTGGAGCTTTTGGTGCACTCGGTTGACTGCTAGAATTTTCACTAAACAAGCTACCACGAAAACCTTTGTTTTCAATTAATGGACGTGTATCAAAAAAGCCACCACCACTTGAACTTGAACCGCCACGATTACTTAATGCACCTGAAAGCAACTTTCCAACATCGCCTGATAACAGACTTGACAGGCCTGAAAAGAAACCACCAAATGAATCTGAAGAGCCTGATGATGACGGTGATGGACGTCTTGTTGATGTTGTTCGACTAAAGCCATTAAATGGATCATTATCGTCATAGCGACTGCCAAAGAAACTTCCACCACCACCGTATGAAGGATTGCTTGGATTGTAGAAAAATGGTTTCGTTGTCCATTGACGGCGTGTCGTTGTAGTCGTGGTAGTTGGACGAGTAGTTGTTGTAGTTGTTGTATAACGAGTTGTTGTGGTCGTTGGAATATTCCAAATTGATAAAGTGGGTTGTGTAGGAGATGGACCTTTGCGAAATAATAATAAAATTATAATAAAAAATATTGAAGCGAAAAGAAAAGATAAAAAGAAGCCAAAAAGAAGCAATAAAAAATAAAAAGAAAAAATCCTTGGGTGAGTCAAGTTAGATAAATGACAGTAAAATTAATTACATTGATGAATTCGTATTGATTTTTTCATACATGAAAGATTAAATTCAATTTGACAGGAAAATAAAATACAACATTGTCACGACCAAGACGAAGACACTTCGAATAATTGAATTTATTAAATTAGCAATTCTTAAGATCAGGTCCATAACCAGTAGCCAAAATCTCCTGTAGTAGGCAAAAACTACAAAGTAAGCTATAAAGCTTAAGATTACTGCGATTTTTATGCGATTAATTTGCAATTTTTGCCATTTCTAAAAAAATTAAATTTCCTTTAAAAACTTGGAAATCAAACAAAACTTTCGTTTTATTCTATTTGTATTTGCTAACTTTACACTTATTATTCCTTTTTATTGCTAATTTATGCAGTATTATAATAGATATTACGAGTTTTTAATGATTTTTCAATTAACTTTCATTTTTGCAAAATGTAAACAAACAGTTGAAAAATTTCTTCAATAATTCAAATTTTCAGTTACAAAATTAGATATTTTGGAAGAAAACAAATCCAAAATTTCAGAGCCCGAAGTCGACTAAAAAATTATATACTAAGTCGACTAAATTTAGTCAACTTACGTACAAGTTTTTAGTCGGTTTCGAGCTCTGGTAGAATCCATAAGAGTAAACAATTCTTACTTTAGAAGGATTTATTTAGCGAAAACTAAAAGTTTGTAATTATTTTCTATAAAATTACAATAATTGCGATTAATTGAAGTGTCTTGGCCTTGGTCACGAGACAGAAAGGAATAAAAAATAGATATAATTATGTCAAACAGTGGAAACAGTGCGAGCGAGTTAATTAAAGTAATTAATTAAAGAGAGAATGATAAAATGTGAAATGAAAGGCAAGCATATATATATAAATACCCGTTAATTTAAAACCCAAATACAATATTTCTTCATCTACATGCTGCGAATGAAAGAGCGAGTGTGTGTGAGGGAGGATTAGTAAGTATTTACTCTTCATCTCATTTTCTCCTTATTTATTTTTGCAAGAGTGAAACGTGCAGAGCGAGCGTTCATCACTTGATGTCATTCTTTATACACTTACAGCTATGTTACAAAATTCCCATGTCAATGTTTGTTTTTGTTAGTTTTTAGCACTATCATACTGCCTGCTACTGAATAATCATAATATATTTATATTTATATATAGAACAATGAAAACGAATGAGTGGTGAATAAATTAATAATAAAATAACAACCGTCTTAAGAGATTTTTTTCATTATGTCATTTTTACACTTTTATTTTTTCACCAAGCCAGAAATAATGTAATTTATGTGAATTATTCGTTAATTTTTTTTGTTTAGTATTCAAAAACCTAAGCACCAATTTAGATTATTTACATTAATCTTTTTTAAGTTTTCAAAACTTGCATGAATACTTGACTTTTCAAGTCAACTTGCATAATAACTTGACTTGAAGAGTCAACTTGCATGCAAGTTTCAAAGCCTACTTTTTCTTTCTTATCGATCAAGTGAAAATGTTTTCTTTTTGTTTCACAATAGTACTCAATCATACTTATTCTTATCAACTAATTTAATTATCGCTTTTTTCTCTTTTTACTTATTTTTTTTTATTTATTATTTCTGTACAGCTTTTTCTTCTTTCTAATATTATATTTTCAGTTGGAAGCCACAGCGTGTATTTTTAATGTTTTTGATTGTGATTGTGTGTGAAATATAGATTTATTTATTTAGAAGAAGGAAAACTGCTGTTTGTTTGTATTTCGCCACTTTTTCCTTCGCCTTATATTTTAATCACACAAGAGAGAAGGTGGAGGTCGCAGCACTCGCTGTGTGAGGCATTTATAAATACCTAAATATTATAGAAAATTTTCGATCGAGATTTTAAGCAAGAAAAGCCAACAGCGCGAGGAAACAAAATAAATAAATCGCTATCGCACCGAGGACGGAAACGTGCAATCATTTTTTTCATCACAAAGCAAGTGGAGGGTAAAAAAACATGATTAATTTAACTTATGGATAAAGCACGAGTGATTAATTAAATTATCCATGAGTGAGTGAATCTGCGATAGGCAATAATATAGGAAGGAGAAGATTATATGTCCATATAGTTGAACAAACCAATGGCAAAGAAAATGCCATGAGTATAAATCGTAAAAATGAAATCGCTCGTGCAATTTCGTATAAAAATTTTTGTGATAAATCATCGCACAGCATTTTTATCTCTTGAGAGTAAAACAGGAAAATAGAAGATTGCTGTTAATGAATTCTATTTTTCCTCTTCATGACCATCATAAAACTAAAAATGCGGTTTGCTCGTAAAAAAAATTTTTTCTTCTTCATTTTCTGCTACTTGCAGCTTTTGTTTTTGTCATTTTTCTCATACTCAACAGCTGAGGGTTTAAATTTTTCCTGACATTTCTGTGTACTAACAAAAGTGATTAGAGTGGCATGTTATGCTTATTGCAGCACAGTTAATTGAAAAATCAATCAAAAAACAATTTTCCCTCTACATTCAAGCACACACACACTTTTTTTATCTGCTGCTGTTCTCTTCTTTCCCTTTTTTGGGGTTAAATTTCACTGTTGTTATCATGTGATTAGATACAACTTTTTATTTCGAGCTTTGAGAAGCGAAGAACTTCACCCCTCTTGGCAAATGCTAATCGATAATTCGAGGATAATAAAAAATAATTAGATTTCTTTTTATGCTTCACTACCTTCTTCTTCTTTTGCTGCTGTTTTTATAAAACAAATTATTAGAAACTAAAGAATTCTTCATTCTTTTATTTAACGGCTTTTTTTAAATATTTTTTGAAAAAATCGTTATTTTTATAAAGAATTCTTTTAACTTCTTCAAGTTAATATATATAAAATTTACATTTTACAACTTTCTTTAAAACAAATAAAAGAAGGAATAAAAACTTTGCGGTTATGAAAAATTTATATAATAACCAACAAACAGATATATCTAATCGATATCCTTTCCTTTAGCTATATGAGAACATAACAGACAGAACAAACTGATTATTTTATAACATTATAATTTTATTAATAAAAAAAACAAAACGAGGGAAAGCGTTTGATAGCCAGGAGGTGGAATGAACTTTTTTCGATCATTTTCCCTCCGAGCACTAGCGATTATTATTGTTATTATACTTCGCCTTTTTCTTCTTTTCACACTGCTGTTGCTGCTTCTCACAATAGTTTTCTTTTTTTTTATTTTTCGTACAAATATATATAAGTTTTATATTTCCAGAGTGTGGTTATTTCAATAACTTCTTTTCTAATTAGTTTTTGTTTGTTAAATGCAGGGTATGAAAATATTTTTAACGAAATTTTTAATTTCGAAAACTTTTCAATTCGAGTTTCGAAAAATTCGTTAAAATTGATTAAAATTGAACAAAAATTTGCAATAATTTGAGCTTTAAAATTGTTAAAATTGCATTTTCTTAGTTCAACATTGAACAGATAAAATAAGACTTTGTAGCAAAATAATGATTAAGACAAGTAGAAAATGCAATTAATTGCTTAATATTTTAACGGAAAATTTTATTTTGAATTTTCGAACCAAATTTTCGAAAATTTTTCGAAATTCTTTTTCGTTTCATACCCAAGATAAAATTCAATTCCATATTTAGATATAAATTAGACAATTTAATTTCTTCATTAAAAAAAATGATACAACCACACTCTGATTTATTTTTTTCATTAAAATGTATCAAAAATAATTTCTCGTTTCAGAAACGAGCAAAATCAAAATCAGAGAAAAAACATGGGGTTGAAGTGAAAGAAAAATTAGAAATGAAATCAACACACTATTCAAGCCGAATGATTGCTAATACGATAAATTAGCAAAAATAATAATCCTAATAGCATTAGATTGAGACTCGAATTGTTGATAATTGTTGATGAGCTGCCACTTGGTTGCATAGGTTTATAGTAATTGTTGGCTGATGGTGGTGTTGGAAAGAAGAAAACATTCGGTGGTGGAGTAAGTTGAGGGAAGTAAGGATATTGGTATATATTGTTGTTGCCTTGATTAGGTGACGCAGGGAATGGCTGTTTATTGTCAGGAAGTCGAGGAATATCGAGAGGTATTTGCTGTGGTGGCATCTGTGGATAAGGGTTGTAATTGTTGCTGCTTGGAAAACCAAAAACATTGTTTGGATTGATTGCGTCACGAGGTGGACCATCATTGCTTGATGAACGTGTATTCTCTGGCGCTGGATTCAAAATTGGTCCTACATGCCGAACATTCAAATTATGTGTGTGAGAAAGTGTAGAAATAGAGACAAAAATTGTTTGTCATAGACAGAGGAAAAAGAGAAAAATTCATGCATTAGTCTTAAAGTGATGTTAATACGTGCATGATATTGATTTATTTTATGCACATTTATATTTAATGCAATGTGATTGTGTGCAATTTAAAATTCAATATTCTATGCAATATTCAACAGATCTCTTTCCTTCTTCGTCTTCTTATACAAATATTATCCAATAATTCATCTCTACCTTCTAAATATAAATTTTATTCAAAGACAGACAACACACACATACACA
>JACWBX010003648.1:0-46859 GCA_014622435.1 Polypedilum pembai
TGAATCGTTGAAGCTGAATGATATCGAGAGAGAGAAAAAAAGTCATTGATGGGTAAAAACAACATCATAAAAATTGTGTATTGGAGGGAAAAAATAATTGGCTGTGCTATAACATTTTAATCTTTTTCCAATCAAATGGAATCAGTGCAGAGATAAATAGCATTGGAAAAAATATAAAGACAATAATAATCATATTATCATGGCTATTTTGCGATAATCTTTCACATCATCTCATTGTATTGATGATGTTTGCTTGCAAAATTGTTTCCGAAAAAAAAGAACACACAGTTCTTGTTGCTCCCTTTTTGTTGTTATTGTTGTTTTTTTTTGTAACATGGTTGTTAAGGTATCAAGAAAAGAATCTCTTTATATTTCTTAAATGTCAATATTTTTATTTAAATTTATTTTCTGCTTCAATTAAAATTTATCATCATTTAAATATTACAAATTTAACAGTTCATAAGATTTAAAATTGTCATATTTTGGTGATAAATTGGAAAATTAAATTTCTATCACATAAACACAAAATCAAATCATATTTGGTAAATTTATTTAATTAATTTTCCCCATAAACAATTTCCTTTGTATTATTAAATTATTTATCAATTTTCATCAACTCAATTATTTTCCATTTTGCTTCGTAAAAAAAAGAACCGAATACTGATAGCCAGCTTGTGTGTGTGTGACATTCTCTCTGCGTGCATTATTCACATGTCATGTTAAAATAGTGTTAATTTAATGTAATTGAATCTATGTAATGAAATCAATACTTATGTTACAAGTATTTATGCATATATGTATACAGTGTATATATTATTTATAGACAAAAACATTGCATGTCTTTAAACAAGTCTCTTTAATATTTTAGAGACAAACTTCATTGAATAGCTAATTAAAATTCGTGTAAATGCTAATAATAATCATAATCTTATTGTCACTTTTTGGCTTGCAATATTTACTAAATAGAAAAGTCATTTTCAGTCTTCGTTTTAGTGTCTGGACATTTTATGGTCAATGATAGTTTATCGCCAAAACCAATAAAGCTATTTCGTAACAATAGATAGGATTTTTGTGCTGATAATAGTATATTTTAATTAATTTGAAAGAGGATTAATATAGAAGTGCTGCTTCCTTTGTTTCATGAAGAGGATTTAAATTGCGGTCATTTATTCATTCTTCTCTATTATGCTGTTCAAAAATATTTACTTTATCGATCATAATGACTCTATTATTAAATTAATCACATTTAAAAAATTTTTCATGCATGCTTCAGCACTTTTCGATCATTCAACCCTCATTACTTTAGTTTACCTATTTACTCAAGTTATGAAAGGTATAAAAAAAGATAAAAATCGATCCATCATTTTAGTTTGTTATTATGTCTGTATTATGATGATGATGATAATTATGAACGTATGAAAAATTGAATAGACAAACACTATCTATCGATCCGTTCATGTTTATTAATCTGAACGGAATGTGTACATTTGTTCTTAATAATTCATAATTTTTTAGCGCATTTTCTTTTCTGTATAGAAATTGGCGCTATTGGCCGCATTTCGTTTGTCCGTCTATCTGTTTTCATAATAAGTCTTTAGTAAAAAGATTTTTCGTCAATCTTTTTATTTTAATCTGTTGACTATTGAGATCTGTGTAACGGAAGTTCTTCCCAAAGTACTGAATTATGATCCAAATAGTCAATTCTTTACAGATATATTGTATATTCATAAAGATATATGAAATTCTTAGAAATATTTAAATTTTCTTTGTGAAACTTGAGCGATTAAAATTTTTGAAATAAAAGCAAATTATAAAAAACAAAGTATCGAACAAATCGTTCTAATTTTGATGTCGACTTATTTATATCACTGTAGTAAGCAGGGTTGTTAAAGTATAATCTATTTTAGTAATTTTTTCCTTTTTTACCGGTATATTTGACCTACAGTAGGTGTAACTTATTTTTACAATAGTAGGTTGGCCTACAAAGTAGATTACAGTTACTTTAGGTCAAGTCTACTTAGCAGGTTCACCTACTTTAACAACCCTGGTAGTAAGAAATATTAAGCTTAATTTCTTACAAAAATTTCTTTACTTTTGTATGAGCTTTATATGGATAGATAAAGAAATGAGCAATTCCTCAGAAGAAATAAGCTTTTCAAATTTTAGTTATAAAATGTCGAAAAACGACACATTGGAATGGTTTTTTACAACAAAATACTGATCAATCACAGAAAAATGCGCTTTTAAGACGTGATGGTTAATATTACCGAATTTTCTTTCTCTTTCGCAGGTTTTTCTACTTGTATCACTTTTCATTTTATGCATATCACTATCGATTCAATGGCCAATATGGATCTCTCGCATTATTCACATCATGGCTCTTTATACAGGTAATTTTAAGTTTAACACACAAACATTACATGAATCTATACTGTTTTGTGAATAAGCGTGTGCAAAAAAGGTTTTATTAGGAAAAAAAAGTTTTCCTTTTTCTATGCTTGAGATGGCACAACATAATAACAAGCTTGTTAAGAACAAAAAAACACACAGATTCGTAACAATTTGAGTAGCAGAGGCATCAAGTAATTATTGTGATGAAAACGTGATTCACGAGGACGAGAGAAAAGGAAAAAAAGTTTTTTTTTGCGATGTAATCATCTGAATCTGATTGTTTTCTATTATATATTGTTGACTCCACGTGATCATCCCAACTTACACGTGAATTTTTCTCTTACATGAAATTAAAATGTGAATAATTTTTTGAAATTTTTGTTCATTCACCTCAAAATCCTACTTCTTAAAGGAAATTAATTAAAACCATATTTTCCAATTGAATGAATGCATTTGCTTTGAAAATCAAAAACTTTATTCAATCTTATGCATAAATGCATAAGAGTAAGAGAAGAAATGTGTCTTTTACAAACGATTATTATGTAAATAATGTTTCTTGTGTGTGCAAAAACTTTTTCACCTTATAGTCTCATATAGAACGAATCAGAAATTTTAATGTATTTATTTTTTTTTGCTTTGTTGTGTTCTTCTACTCTCTGTTTATAAGAAATTGTAATTCCCATAAAGGACAAAAAAGACATAGAGAGAAAAATATGAAATATTATGTTTCAATATTATGCTTAAGATGACTATAAATTTTCATGCATTTTATAACAAGATGATGAAAGAGTGTGAGAAGATGGGAAGAAATATAGAAAATTTGCATTCAATAATTTCATCGTCTCTTTCATGCAATGTGCTTGCTTGCCATCGAACGAGTAAACATGTTTCTTATGAAATCTTATTTTGAAGTTAAACATGAGTGTGGAATGAGAAATTATCGAATAAGAAGAAGGAGGAAATGTCACTTATCATATCGTACGAAGAAAAAAAAGAAAGAAAGTATTCTGATGAAATTCTAATAGACACATCTATGCTTTTTTTTGCTCGTTGAATGAAGAGAAGAAAAAAAATGTTTGCTCAAACATCAATCGATATTTTTCATTTTTTTTCCCTCTTCCACGCTATTGCTCGTGCCTTTCAACGTTGTGTGTTATGCGAATAATGATGGTGGTGGATACATGCATTGATTTTGTTAAGCATATTGGTTCCTTCCTTCCTTCCCGATCAATTTCCTTCACTTGTCTCTCCTCTTTTATCGCAAATTTTTCTACTCTTGGTTTTTCTTATTCGATTAATGTATGCAATGAATTGAACCACCAAAAAATTCCTTTTTCATCCATTGTATATGTGATAGGCAATTTTGAAGAGAGAACAAACATGAAATGACACACATAAGCACATATCCGATGGATTGTTCTTTTCCTTTATTTTATATTCAAAGGCTAAGAGTACATATTTAAAATTGTGCTCCCTTATTCTTCTTTTCGAAAGACGACAATACATTGCATTGGAATTTTTATGATAATGCGAGAGAAAGAGAAAAAGAGGCGAAAAATTAAATCCATGTTGCTGTCGTCGTTGCCTTTCTTTGTGACTTTTTTTTTGCTAACCTCCTTACGGGAAGGGTCTCTCATCATTTTTTTTAAAGCGACATTGCTACTGCTGCTGCTCTATTGCTGTCAGCGATAACATGTAGACTGAAAAATAATATGTAATTTTTTAAAGACAAAATTCAATCATTCTTCCATCCTTTCGTTCTCTCTTCATTGCTTCTTCCTTCTTTATGCATATGAAATGAATGGTTTATGTTATATGAGCTTCATAACGAGGAAAAAAAAGAATGATTGAATATTTTTTTGTTATTTGAGTAATTTTTAACAGCCATTTTATAAATTTGTTTTTTAAATTTAAAATTTCCGTTATTTTTAAGAACAACTTAAAAGAATTTTTCGTCATATATGTTAATAAATCTCATCAAAAAAAGTCTCATGTGTCATGTTCCTTTCATATTTTTTTTTTTTTTGAGAGAGAAAGAGCAACAATTTTAATGTGCATAAAGATGATTCCCATTGAGAGATGCTTTTTCATCATAGAAAATAAATTATTGCCTCTTTCATCATCGTCACCATATTTTCTTTTAAAAAAGAATAGAAGCATGGGCTAGTTAGTTAAGTAAAAAAAAAAAAGAAATGCGAATCAACATTTCATTTCCGAAATAAGTAAATATTATAGTAAATAACTCACTAATTAAAATCGGAAATCGATATAGGAACGGCAGCGAGCGATGATGATTATGTACATTACACTAAAGAATAAAGTTAGTTCTGGTCTTCTCCTTTACTCTTTAAGAGAGCGATCAATTTACCCTCAATTTCTTCAAATGATATTTATTCAATTCATTTTATTTTATTTTCTTTCTTCAATAATAGCACTCGATGGTTTATTTTTTCCATCATTACGAGCTTCCCGTCATCGTTCAACAAGCACAACTTCAACAAATGTTTATCCGTTCAGCGCGTAATAATAATCGAATGGATGGACAACAGGCGAATAATAATAACAATGTAGCGGGTGATGGAAGTGCCATCAATCAAGAAATGAATCGCGAAAATCAACAGCAACAACAACAGCAGCAGGAGCAAGGAGTTGGCATTGCAAATGATTCCGTATTAGGATCGAGGCAAGAACAAGGCGTGCAACAGCAGCAGCAGCAAGCAAATGTTGTAAACAACAATAACATGTTTGTTATTCGCGGTGCTTATCGACGTCGTGTCAATCATTTGGTCGAACGTTTGCGTAACAATTTCTATAATAACGTTTTTGGTGTGGGTTATATTTCACCCGATAATAACAACAATAATGCTGCAAATAATTTACGAAATCAGCCAGGCTTTAATAATTTGACACGAAGCTTGCGGCTACTTAATATGATATTTCCAAATCGTCCGTTGAATGTGCGCATCATCAATGTTCGATCAGCATCAGCCGCTGCAACTGTGGCAGATATCATACGAAATGTTGAAAATAGCCAAGGGCAAAATGCAACTGGTGCAACATCTACCACATCAACACAAGCTACAAGTGATGATGCACCTGAAATTGTTAGATTAGAAAGTAGTAGCAGTAGCAACTTGCCATCAGATGATAGCATTTCAAATAATGAGGAGCAACAAACTCCTACTACTGCTCCTGCAGTAACAACAACATCAAAATTCGAAGTGAATGATTTCACTAAACATGTAAACTCAAGTAGTGATAGTTGTAGTAATACAAATATTGAAAATGTGATGCAATCAAGTGAAAATGCAAGTAGTAATGAACAAGTTGTTGGTAATATGAGCATAACAGACGTTATGACGAACTCATCTAATGAGCAGCAACAACATTGAGAAAAGAGCATCTCTTTTTATACTATTATACAATTTTCTCTTTCCTCACTTCTATTCTATTTATCTATTCACATACAAACACACACACTTTCCTCTATCTTCCTCTATGCAATGTACATAATATGATATATATTTTTATTCTATCGCGAAAATATAAATTTCAACACCTTCTAACCTATGGAAAAAATGGAAAAAATGGAGAAAAAGGAGAGAAAGAAAAGTAAATTATTCATATTTTTTTCCTTCTTCTCTTCTTTCTTTCGTTTTTGTACAGAATATGAAAAATCTGTTATTTAAATTTAGTGAATTTTTTATTATTTTCTAATATTGCATTTTTATGTGCTCTGTACATATATATTTTTTATTTCTTTAATTATGCATGTGAGACAAACTTTCAAAAATATTTTTTATGAATGAATGTGTTAAAAATTTAAAGTGGCGGATGTTAGAAATGATTTTTTAGAAAAATGACATGAATGCAAAAAGAAATTGATAATGAATAAATAAAAATTGAAATATGAAGGGTTTATGTAAATTTATTTATTTTTTGTTTTTTATTTCAAATTTCAATTATTTTTCATGATTGAAGAAAATTTCTAATTACAAGAAATATCAAAAGAAAATGAAAATTTTGGAAAACTTTTAATGAATTTTCATGACATTTCCGTGTTGATTGCTTTGATGATGACAAAAATCTCTCTTTAAACAAAAGTTTGTTTGATTAAAAATAAATTGAACTTTTCAACTTGTTGCTGTTGCTCTACATATACTCTATTAAATTGAAGGTAAGTCATCATATGAATTTGAAAATCACCACTGTGGTTGACCATTGACCAGAGCAGAGTAAAATCTTTTTTGTAATTTAATTCTTGATTTTAACTTCATTTGTTAGTTTTTCATTTTTCCTCTTTAAAAATCATAAAGCACTCAAAAATTCTTCTTAAAAGAATTTTTTAATCAAAAAGAGTGGATCAGTGTACCATGGCAGTTCAGTGTCAGTAGCAGATCAGTTTAGCACTGATATCTCATGAAAAGTTAAGATGACAACTGTTTTTTAAAATTTTTCACTAATTTTCTGAAAAATCAAAAAAGTTTTTGGCTAAATTTGTATTTTTAATCCATTTTTGCTCTGGTTATTTGCTCTAAGTTCGAGTTAAGTAGAGAAATATTAGTATTGAAAAACCGTTGAATTAATGTAAATAAAGATACTTTAAAAGGTGACTAAGAACAAAAATTTGATATTTTTACGATATTACAAATATTAAACGTACAAAGCAAGGCTTTTACAAATTCTTTTTATAGATTTTGTTTCACAAAAATACGTTAAAAAAGTAAAAACAGCTACGTAAAAAACAGCTGTTTTACTTATACTGTTTAACAAAAATGAAAAACACTAGTCCAGGAATGTCTAATTTTCATGCGGTTTTTTTTTCGTTGTGCAATTTTGAAGCAGTATCTCCTATACTAGATATTTATATGTTTTTTTGCAGAGATTAAGTATTTCTATACGAAAAACTGATTTTTTGAAATCAATAAAAGCAATACTTCGGTTACCGAGACATCGAACTAGCTCTCTAATCATTAAAAATAGTAATACTTCTTTTTTCATTCTTTCAATAATCGTCAACCATAAAAATTGTTTTATTTGAATTACATAAGAATATTATGTAAAAATCAAAGAGATAAAATTTAAACAAATATTTTTGAAAAATATCCTGAGTTTTAGAATGCAAAAAATAAATTTTAGTAAGTAAATTCAGAGTTGGAAAAACAGAAATCTATTAACAGAATCTGTCACAGATTTTGACAGAATCTGTTCTATTACAGGAAAATGTGTTAATAGATGAAATCTGTTAACAGATTTCGTATGTCGACAAATTTCATCTGTTAACAGATTTCTAGCGCTGAGTAAATTTTAAATAACTTGACAATATTTTAATTTTTCAAAATTTCATAGCCGAAAAAACTAGAAGTGGAGTTCCAGTTTACCGAAAGACATTTTAGATTCCTCGCTATTTCTACAGTGATTGGAGATATTCTGGAGAGATTTGCAAAAATTATGGTCTTGAATTGGCATCATTATACACAATCGATGAATATGATGAACTTGTTGGATGGATGGATTATAGTTTTTCCCAGGCGGAGTTATTGCTAACTCACAGGTGCACGTAGACTCAAGTGCCTGTTGTGACCTAATCCTGGCTCACGACAGTGATCGAGTTGACTGTATATTGTAATTTTTACAGAGAAGTTAAATGACTGCTACTAGCGATTTTCAAATGAGAGTTTCCTTACCAATGAAATCGCATGAGTATACCCACTTCTCTGTAACACTACAATATCTCAGCCAAACTATCACTATAGTGAGGGACCTTACCTTTTAAAGTGCGTTCCGAGAGCACTTGAGCAGTCGAAGTATCTAAACTTCTGAAAAATTTCTGAAAGAAAGCGCAGCCTGGATTCGAACCCGGAACAGCCACTACGCTATTTTTCAGATCAAGCGCATGAACCTCGCGGTCACAGAGGCGCTCAACTGCTCCTCGATGCACTTGTTACAATGCTGCGAGCAAATGCAAATCATTTAACTGAATACACTTACATCAATGGTTTGACTTTAACACCAAAATCATCATCTGATTGGTACTGGGCCAATACCCAACAAAAAGTTTTGTATAAAATGCCATGGGGTCGTAATGAACCAGATAATAAAAATTACAATCAAACTTGTCTTGCTATGGGTCCAAAATCCAAAAATACTTATCGATTTGATGATATTGAATGTTCTGGATATGATAGCTCTTTTGTATGCCAAAAACTTGATCTTCTTGTAAGTTAAACATGGAAGAAAAATTTATTTTTTCGGCATATCTTCAACATTAAACTTGATCATTGAATCGTAAAAAAATGCCGTAAAATTTTGTATTTTGTATCACGTGAAAATTTTAAAATCAAATAAAGTTTTTTACAAAAGTATCTTTGATTTGTTTTATACCAGGAATCTCAACTTGAAAAGTTGACGGTTATTTTAATTAAAATTTAAATTTGAACTAACGCGTTTTGCTACAAAAATTTCAAATTTTCTTCGAGAAAAACGCGCAAAAAAGTTGTTGAACGATGAGTTTCGCTCAAACTAATATGCTTGCCCTACGTTTAAGTTATACAAAAAGTAGTAAAGCGCACTGGTGTTACAAATTAGTGTCAAAAGTAGCAGTACAAGCTTTGCTCCAAGAGCGAGCATAGTATTTGAGAATTTTTGAACAACATCACCAATCTTCACCAAAAGAATATCTTCTATCTAAAATTCTTAATTTTAATCTACAACCTGTAGCCCTGATACATAAAACCCGCTCATCACAGTTTTTCGCCCATAACTCGATCCAAGAGTTTCTAATTTTCATGCGATTTTTTTATTCGACATGAAATTCGGGATTAGTAATTCTTATACGAGGGGGTGACAGCTTCGAAGAAAAGGAAGAAAAAATCGAAAATGGAGAAAAAGTGTAGAAAGTGTAGAAAGATCAAAACAAAACAGAGTTTTGAAAAATTTCTTAAATTTTCTTGAATTAGGTTTCTTAGACCTATTTAGATTGTTTCTGCCAATTTTTTAAGCTTACACTGAAAGTTTGAGAACTCAAAACTTCCTAAATCATGAAATATTCATAAAATAAACAAAATTGAAAGTGTAGAAAGTGTAGAAAAATGAAGAAAAACGGAGAAAAAGGGAGAAAAAATTTAAATTTTTCTTCGAAGCTGTCACCCCCTCGTTCTTATACTATCGTCTTCCCTCGAAAACAAGAGCCAGCTCTTGTATTCAAATTGTTCTAAAAATCTCAATTTATTTTAGAACTTTCATATTAAAAAAGACTATTTTATTTAAATAAACTAGATTTTTGAAAACAACAAAAGTACTTCAGTTGCCGAGGCACCGAAGTAAAAAATTTTTCCTTCTTATTGCAGACGAGATAATATGCATCAATTTTTTTTTGTCATTCAATTCTTCCTGTGATATAATATTTTTTTTTTTATTTTTATCAATAAGTATAGTGAATAAAAGGAGAAATTTTCTGCTACTACTGCTTCTTATTGCTGATGACGATGATGATGATGATAATGTATAATGTGATGCTTGCATAATGAAATTTTTTCTCTACTCCTGCTACTCGCTACATTATAATTTTTTTTTCTTTTCATTCCTCATTGGCATAATGCATATATACGAAATATGTTCACTCACTTTTCAATAACATCAACATCATTAGACTTGATATAAAAGATAATCGTGGCATGGCACAAAAGATCAAATTAATTTATGAAATTTATTATATGCTTTCTCTCTTGCTAAGACGATAAAGAAGCAGGATAAATGAGATTTCAACCTTTTAGAGCTCTTCTCTTTCTGTCTCTCTGTGTGCGTGCATTATGCTCCAGGGGCTTTTTAGCTCTGATCTTATTCAGTCTCTCCTCGCTCCCATGCAATCGATTTTTGACCTGATTTTCTATTATGAACATAAAATGAGAAAAATTTTCCATCTTTTAAAGTTAAAATCATTGAATTTTATCTGCCTAATTATTTAACAATATTGCTATTGCTAAAACATCCCGGGGAATTTAAAAAGAGGCCAAAAGAGCTTGAGCTAGAACTAAATGGCCTGGAAAACCATTTCATTGCGATTAGAATTTTCTTTTCTGTAAAGTCATTCAATTCTTGAACACCATACACACACTCGGTCATAAATTTAATTTAATTCTTCTCCCTCTTTCTTCCTCTCTCTCTATATATGCAATAGAACACTTTACATAGGTGTTGAATAAGCTACGGTTAAAATAAATTGCATTGCATGAAAATTGAGTGAAATTTTTTTTCTTTCATTATAATAACGACAAACATCTGACCTATATAGTAGAAATTTATGAATTGTTTTAGCTGATTATGCATTAATTTAAACGAAGGTTACGAAAAATATTCGTCTGCAGATCAATAAGTAGCCAAATCAAAATATCGAGAGTTTCATTCATAAACGATACACAGAAAAAAGCTGCCTATGCTGGTAAAAACTTTTTGTTCATCATAAAAATAATAATTTTCCCTAAAATAAAAGTTTAAAAAAGAATAAACGAATACGCGGAGGAAGTAAGAAAGGAAAACCATTAAAATTTAATTTTGAAACGATTAAGTAAATGACAACAGATTGGAAACATTTTTTTTTATTTTTCTAGTGCTTCGCTCTCTTTCTCTCAGCAAGAAGGACGTCGAAGAAGATTAAAATACCATTTTTCGACAATTAATTTCTTTCCTATCTTACTTTCTTCTCTCATGCCTTAGTAATTGCGGTTTCCTGAAAAAAAGAAGAATTTTCTTTAGAGGCCACCATTATGTAGAAAAAAAAGAAGAAAAGAAACTACAAAAATATTCTCTCTTCGTTCTAAATAAATCTCAATCAGTGGGGAAAAAAATGGAGCAAAGAAAATGAATAATGAAGATAAATTTTAATTTTCTTCTTCCATGATCTTTATTTGGTTTTTTTGTAGGAATACACGGTTTATTCATTTGTTACAGCCTACATATATCATTTATTAGTGATAAATTAATATTTTAGCTTTGTTTTTGTTTTTAATATTTTCTCAAAACATCAAAATTCATTTTTGTTTCTTTAATCTGCTTAATATAAGAGTTAAATTATTAAATATTTTTAATTTTTGTTTTATAATTATTCTATAATAATGTGATTATTGAAATTAATATCTTAATTTAAAGTTCAAAACATAAGGTTTAAAAATGATTTCATCTATTCCACGTAAATTTTCCAACCCTATTTATAAGCTTAAAATTTCAATTCAAATGACTCTTATATTCGAGACCTTAACAAAAATTTCAAAATTTTTCTTCTCTTTCAGAAATAAAACAGCAATAAACTGCAAATGATTCTTCATTTCCTCAACTGCAAATTGATTTATTTGCGATGACTTGATTTACGTGTTTTGCTGTAATTTAAATCCTAGCAATAGAAGATTTTTTTTAGATACAGACATAGGAGAATGAAATCAAGCGACAATTGTTCCACGCTGAGTCCTGGTGACTTGAAAATCTCCACGTCTCTATCTAAATTTTTCTTTTTTCCTTTTCAATTTATTGGCTTGATTCGATACGACGACTGTGACTGTTCAATATACATTTTTAAAAAAAAATGTTTGTTCATTAATATCACTCGACAAAATCCTGTTCTCTCTGATCTTGCACATATTCATCGACATCTATTGATTTCCTTATCCACACCATTTCATTCTTTGTGTATTGTGCTCATGTTGTTGGAAAATCCCACCACTGTAGATTTCTCCATCCAGATTGAATTGATGAATTTGCCACTGGCCAAGTGAATGAGTGTCATTGAGAAAGAGAATGAAAATAAACAAAAAATGTTCATTAAGTTCATCGAATGACGATGAAGGAAGAAAAATGAAAATTTTCACCAACAATCATCATATATGAAGATACATACGTGCCTGAACGTAATCTGATGACAACCAATGGCAATAAACTACAATTCCTGTCTTATAGATACTTTTACTATTAGACAGAGAGAAATAAATGATGCAATCGAATCGAAGCATCAAATGATGTGTTAAATTTGATTCAATTACTCAGACACTAAATTTTCCACAATCGATGTTTAATTATTGATGCAGAAAAAGATTTCTATGCGATTTTTTTTATAAATTTGAAATAATAATTAAATAACGTTCTCACATGACTGTTGCTTTGTGGTTTGAGACTTTAATTAAAAATTTCTCACTTGACCACATACACAAAGCAACATGTATTGATTTTCTGTGGTCATTTTTTCATCTAGGAATTTAGTCATCATCGTAAAGAAGCTAGGAAAGATTTTCAATTAATTCAGTGTGCGTTTATACAAACATGTGTATGATGAACCATTAAATGTGAAATGAAAACACCCATGAAATTAGAAAAAAGAAGAAAACTTAACTTTTCTGCACACACACACACACATGTCCATTAAATGACGACCCCCTCAATGATCATTAAACTTTTTTTTCTTCTCTTACACATTTTACCAACGTGGAGGTGGGCTAGTGTGATGGCAAATTGCTGTAAATATGGATGACATTCGCTGGGGAAATAAAAAAGAGCAAGAAATAATGGAAAAAAGCCAAGAAAAAAAAAGTTTTAAAAATCATTAATGGCTTTACTTACGTTTAACATTAATTTAGGTTTTTTCATCAATTATGGATTTATTTTAATTTTTTTTGTAAAGTTATTTTGACGTTGTATCTAATGATATTTTCTTTTTGACTATTTATAACTGTTTCATAAAATTTAATTTTGTAATAAAAAGTGTGAGTTAATTGATTTCGAGTTTGATTTTCAAGCCCCCTTTTTGTGCATTTCAATTCTTTTTTTTTTATTCGTGAAAGGTTTTTGGTAGACTCAGGAGATATTATTAATCACAAACTGTAAATTAAATTAGTTAAAAAGCTACCGTCTCCCTTCGATTATAAAAAAATTTAATCAAAAATGCGACATTATTTCTTATTTCATTATTTAAAAGTGTCTAAATGAAAATAATGTCATTAATATTAAAAATTGTACACAAATAAGAAAAATCATACAAAAATGACAAATTCTTTTGCATAAATATCCATTCTTCTAGTTCAAACAACTAATGTCAATAAGTTTTAAATATTTCCTTTAAAGTTTGTTTTGTTAAAAATCAAAAAAAGTTTTTCGTCAAAATTTAAAAAATTTTTTAAATGAAACAAATTTTTGTATTAGTCAGAGGAAAATAGCTTTAATGAAAGATGCAAAAAACAAAAGAAAACGAACAGAAGTTAAAAAAAGCTCAAATGAAGCAAAAACTAAGTGATGCAAAAAAAATGATATTTTTAAAATCTTGATTTCTTCTTTAATTTCTTAAGCTAAACGTCTTATTTTACTGATAATATCATTAATACTTTACCATAGTATACATTAATACTACCGTAAAAGCTTAGAGTTGGACATAAAAAATTTGCATCGAAAAGTTTCTTTGATAACATTGACGAAAATGATTTCGTCAGAGCTCTTTTTCTTTTGATCAGGATAAATTATTGAGCTTTGAACACTTTTTCAAGAATTTTAGGAAAAAATTGAATTAATAAACCAACATTTACTAAAGTAACAGTATGAAAGGCTTAAAAACTTGACAGTTCGATGATTTATAAATTGTTTGAAAATGTAAATAAAATAAAAATTTTTTAAATTAGACATTTCCGATTATGTTATGCTTTACAGTAACGGCAAGTTCTTATATAGAATTCTGAGCTACCTTGATGGGTCAGAAGTTAGGTGCTGGCATTTTTCACACTTAAAACTTACTGCTATCGGGTCGCAGTATAAAAAGTAAAATTCACCGACGAATTTTACAAGAATGTCAGGCTCATTCCCTGTTTTCACTAACCGTATTGTCGGAATGATGACTGTCACGTTTTATGATAGAATACGCTTGAAATCGAAGGAGTTGCAAACATAATGCAGTAACAGGAAATCACCAAGTCCTTATATAAGAGAAATAAAAGTTTCACAAATTGATGATTTACTTTATTCGTTTTAAAAAGTGAGATTTTTCCCTAAGTTGAATCGTTGATCTAATAAAATGCAAGTTGTATCATATATGTTTGATTTCGATTTGTAAAATGAAAACTAAATGGAAAAATAATTGAAGTTAAAATAATAAATAAATTACCTTGATGTTAATGACACTTAATAAATCATAAATTTCACTTTTTAATTTCACTTCACTTTATCATATCGTATATCAAGAATTTGATGTAAAACATTGTCAACTACGTGTATTCTCAAGCAATAACAATTAAATTTAAAGTGTGTTAATAACCCAAGAATGCACGTGGCCAGCACAGTTTTTTTTCTATTCTCTTCTTCCTTGACTTTTATCTATGACATACGATATTTTTCTTTTTTGGCAGCCTTGTTTTTCACTTCGATGAACAGCACTCTGCTCCCTCTCTGATGGTTGAACAGTTGGGGCGCTCAAACGTATCCGTGAGCGATTAAATATCAACTTCAGGGAGATTGAGAGAAAAGGAGAGTCCATAAAACATAAAGTCCATTGAACTGCGGCAAATCCAGTCATCTGTAAGAAATTAGAGAGAGAGAGAAAGAAATCAAATTGAAAAGTTTTTGATAAATTTTTCTGCTTCTCCTTCTCATTCTACTGCAATTACAAATGGGAATGAGAATATGGATTGAAATTCGAGAAGATTTTCTTTTTCTTTCTCTTATTCATTGAAACAACAGTACAAGTATCCAATCTACAACAATTTGATGAAAAAATAATTTCTTTTCGAGTAATTCAATATTTCAATAGAGAGAATATTGCTGCTAGTAGGAGGAAAAAAATTAAAGGTCAAAAAAATTATTCTGTGACAATTTCCTAGATTTTTCCTGGAAAATTCCCAAATTTTTTTCCTTTCAATGCATTGAATGTAATCTGAACTTTTCTTTTAAGAGTATAAAAATAAAATAAAAATTCTCAACAACCGTAAAATCTCGATAACATTTTCAAACATTAGCTGCTTTTTGATAACAACAGCAGAGCTTGAAGTTTATGAAAAACAACAAATTTTTCTTTTCCCAGAGCGCATCAAAAAAAATTCTCTACCCTCCTCCTTATTGTTGATAGCTGATTTACTTTTACTGTTACTGTACTTTGGGCCCCCATCATCAGCTTACACATATTTTCAATATTATTTTTCGTTATTTCTCATACTCTTTTTGCTATCAGTAAATAAATAAGTAAAAAGAAAATATATAACACACGTATATGTGTAGAAGAAAAAAATCAATAACATTGACGTTAGGCATTCACTCTCAAAAAATAAATATTGCGAAGCAGCAGCAATCTGTTAAGCCCGAAAAAAAAGAATTTTTTTATCTCTCTCTCTTTCTCTCGCTTATATTTTGAGATCTGAAATGTTTACATGCAAAGAAATTCTAGGTATGCTAAAAAAGAAAAAGAGAGATGAAAATAAAATTAAATCTCGCGTTTCCATATCAACATCATCGAGAGAAATTATCATGAAAAAGAGAGTACATTCCTTTCCTTTTGAATGATATAAAAGAAAAAATGAAAAACCGAAAATCCCATAAGAGACGTGAATTGGGCGTCCATTCTGATGCTGCCATAAAAGGAGCTCCTTCAATAACGATTAACTTCAACAAATAATCAATTAGTGACAAAAATTAACTTTGACAGCATGCTGCTTTAGATGTCTGTGAATGCTCATCTCTAATATTTTCACTCTACAACACTCAAGATTGCTCATCTTTTCACATTCAATTATATATGAAAAGAGCTCCAATTTTTCCACCTTTATAATTCTTTACATCGTGTGTATTTTGAGAACCTCACCTTATTCATTCTCTGTGTGAAATATACATGTTCTTTTCATACATCATCCTACCTATAACAACCCCACATATTTAAGTTGATGTTAACATAATTTATCATAGATGGCAAAAGGGTTTGATGCACTTTCATTCATTTTTAATAAGTTCATGTGTGTACATAATATTTTAACCAAAAAATTGATTGCTATTTGAGTTATCTTTAATAATTTTATTATGATGACTTTAAACAGAGTCCGAAACCGTATAATATTTCAATCGTGACTAAATGAAATTCAACTAATTTTCAGTCGATCAAATCAAAATCATCGACGAAAAATATTAATCGATTAATAATAATAAAAACTAGTTGAAGTGATTTCAAACTCTGGTTTTAAGTGGTTCATAAATTGTTTATTATAACGGTTTTTCAAAAATTTAAATTTTTCTTGTTTTTGTTTACATTTTGAAAACAAACGAAAGGTAAACAAAATTCAGATTTTCTTAACAGTTTTAGCATATTAGCTCTAATTACACATTCAAAACAATTCTTTAGTATTATATTAAAGCAATCTAAGTAGAATGAGAAATGAGAAACTAGTTAATTTTGTGAAAATTAGCTCAAAAATTTGTTTACAAAAAATTTTGAAAACAACGAAAGAAAAATGAAATTTGAAACCTTTCGTTAAAATTTCTCTCTGTGAAATTTCATCAAATTTATTTCTTTAATTATCAGTTTGCTAACTTTGATAACTAACTTTAATATTTTTCTAATAAAATTACAATGTAATTTTTCATTCTAATAACATTTCAGTCATTCAATAAATTGCATCATTTGTCGCTATCAAATTCATTTAGAGGGTTACAAATTTAGCAATAAACGGTAGTCATTCACCTACACATTCCGAAAAAAAGAGAGTGAAACACATAATAAAAGGCGGGGTGAAAATTATGATTAATGGATTGGAAAAAAAAGTAAAAGAGAGCGTATGAAAACACAGTGCCAAAGATAAGCTGCACATAGAGTATAAATTATAACAGACTTTAATAACATTCCGTTTGATTAATTTGTTAGACGTGGCTTTATGCCATAATAATAATAATAATAATTGTGTACAGCAGTAGTGGAAAAAAGGAATTATTATTTAGCAATTTAAAGCTTTTCAACCCTTAGCTTATTTTCATCCATTATCTTTCTCATTTTCAGAATATAGAGAAGAAAAAAAGAATCCCTCGGAAATGATGGTGGCAAAATAACTCATAAGTAGCTCGTTGAAGTGAGTCAAGATAAAATTCAATTAAAGCGGAAATACAGTTGGAAGGAACAATGAAAATGTTTTTTCCGGAATCGAGGAAATGTTTTTGTGAAACTTTTTTTCACTCACTCATTCCATTTTCTTCTCATCATCTTTACAAGAACAGCAACAATACAGAAAGAAGTGAAGTTTTTGACTTGAATTTATAACTCAATTTGATATTTTTCACATTAATTGAATTTCATTATGAGTAATAAAAGTTTCATTTTTCCGCATATTTTCATAACACACTTTAACATCTTTATTGTAATTTTTTCTTTCCTTCATTTTAAAGCAATAACAGCAGCATTTTGTGAAAGAATGCAGAATGTGAGAACTCATAAAAGTGTTTTCAGCTTGTATATGTGTATGTGCGGTTTCTGCAATGTTTTTTAAAATTATAATTTTTCTATTTTATGAAAGAAAGCTTTAAATATGCAATCGAGCACAAAATGACTGGAATAATAAAGGGGAAAAATTTAATTAAAATATTCATTTATGTGAATATATGAAAGAATTCTCTGTTATGAATTTGAATGAAATAAAGTTTTTTCATTTTTTGACTTTTTCAATTCTTGCAAAAAGAAATTGAAAGTTTTAATGCTTTGATATTTAAAATAATTTGTTATTTTTGAAGAATATAAAGTACTCCATATTTAATAACAAAGAAAAATTCAATTGTTTCAGTAAACAAATTATTTAGAAATTGTTATCAAATTTTAAATTCTGACAAAAATTATAAATAGCTCAGTAACCAAAAACATATTACAACTTTCTGTTTACTTGTTAAAGCATGCTAAACGCATAAAAACGCAAAGCGTATGATTTTGTTTAGTTACTCAGAATCATAAACAATTTTGACGTTTATTTTCAGTAAGAACAATTTAAAATATTTCTTAAGTGCTTCTTTTAATCAACTATATTGAATACTTCGATAGTTTTAATGATTAAGAAATAAATTTTTTGAAGTTTCTTGGTTTTGCATATTTTTAACGAAAGTTTGTTTTAGTACTTAAACATTTTTAGAATTTTGTTCTAAAATTTGAATTTTTTGAACGGTTTTTATTACACAAATTTGAATTTATTTTTAAATTTATATTATGTTTTTTTCATTTAAAGAAGTCAAGACATTTTAGTTAACTAAAATATGCTCCTTCTATCATGTACACTGATTATTAAATTTGTTATTATTGTTATAGAGAGTGTAATGGATATAAAATTCCATTTGAAATCATACTTGAATTTATTGTCTTCGAAACAGACAAAAAAGATAGAAAAGAATTTCATCTAGAGCTGCTACTGTTATCGTCTTATTCACTTAGTACATGAAAAAGATAAGATCGTTGTATATAAATGAAAAGGGTAACAAGGCAGCAATGATTCACTGAAATATTTATCCAATTTTGGTATCTTTCCACACACACACACATACACGCTAGAGTGGTCGCTTGTTTTCCTTTTTTTATCAACATGCCTGGACATTCACATTCATGCACTAAGACTTGCACAAAGAACTTCAAAAGAATGAAAAAGAGAAAATTCTGCTTTTATCTTATACTTTATAAGACTTGTGATTCTATTTAGAATGGACGTGAGAATGCTGCCATGAATATTAAAAGCATTTCACTCAATCTCTTATCTCTCTCTTTCTCATGAGTTAGAAAGAAAGACATTCCAGTAAGAAATAATAATAATAATAAATAAAAGTCAAGAAAGCGCCATTATCTTTATCTTATTGCAAGTCATGCATGCGATTCTACACACAATGAAGAATCTTCTAATCTCACTATCACAATCATCTTCACGCTGCTCATTGTTTTAGCATCACATTCAGATATTTGCATGCATACTTAGAATTTATGACTTTCCTCTTCTTCTTCTTCCGTTTGCACACTTGTGCCATTTTGAATTATTGCCTTTGTCCAGGTTTAAATAAAAAAAACTTATTTGAATTGCACAAAAAGCAAGTGAAAAACAGCAATTATAATTTAATTAATTAATATGCAAGCATGCAATTCGAATAAATTAAATTTCTTCCGTTGCAACCAACAAGTGTCACCGCACACAGCATGCAAAAAGAAATGAATAAGAGAGAATGTCCGTCTGTTGTGCAATTTTATATTTTCTATGTGACTTTGTAATTAAATTAAGATTTATTTAATTCGTTTGCTGTTTCGCTAATTAATCTAAATGAGATTTTAATGTGAAAAAGAAATGAAATGAATTGGCAGCAGGTAAAATTAAATAAATAAATTCAAGAAATATCCTTCATTAGTTTTGCTGTTAAAAATACGAGTTCAAGGGACTACCGTTTTTGTTTGATTGACCTAGCAAATGAATGAAAGCAAATTTCGACTTTTTTATTTAATTGAATAGTTGTTTGAATGAGCAAGTGAGCTGTATTTGACTTACTAAAACTAGATAAAACAGATAGATAACTCATTAAGTAGTAAAATAATGAATTTTTTTGACTCCAAAATTCAATTGTTTACACTTTTGTTTTTCACTCAAATCCTGATTTTTTTCTTTCAAGTCATTATTAGGATTTAAACTGGCTTGCAAAAAGCGTTACAATATTCATGTTCTTAGCCGAAAGGCTTCATACTCACTGAAATATTCATCTAATATTATTGTTATGAACTCAATTTAAGAATTTAATAAATGTTCTATTCTATTCATTCTTAGAGTTTGGCTTTTGCATGTATAATTGACTGATATACAAATATTTTTGTACAAGATGTATTCAAGTTGACATACTCAAAAACGTCTTTAATTCATTTAGATTTAATTTGATACTGTCAAAAATTTTGCAAATTCATATGAAAGTTAATGATTCTTAAATTTACCAAACTATTAATTAAATTAATTAAATTTGAATGAATTAGAAGCATTTTTGAGTAAGTCAACTTTTATGCAAGTTGCACAAAAATATGTGTATACCAGTCAAGTATGCATGCAAGTGCTGAATAATAATTTTTATTACTAAGACTTGATTTAATTTTTTAAGCAAAGAAATGTTTATTACATAATATTTATGCTTATATAAGAAGAATTAAATCAATCAATTCTGGAAACAAAGAATTTTCAACCTATTGTGAAATTTCTTCAAAAAAGGATTTTGCTACTTGTATATTTTTATGACAACTTTCCCCGAATAAAAAAGAAACTAAGTCACTAAAAATGTCTATCAAAATTCTCTGACAATTGTTTCCAACTAGTTGTGCTTTTTACATTTTTATTCTATAGCAGTAATATAAAAGCTAATTGTAGCCTTTTGTCTTGCCATCTCCATTCATTCGCATTTTAGCATTTCTATTTGAGAAGATTGTGACACAAAGTATGACACAACCATAAGAATCTGTCTCACTCACTCACTCTATGATGATGATAAAAAATTTATATGAATCCAAACAATTTTCCTGTTGATGTCATTCTGTATGGGCTTTCATCCGTAAAGTTGAGCAACTGAATAAAGATTTTTGTGTGCATGTACTTTCGACTACCGGATTCTCGCTATTTTTTTTAAAGCTTTCTCTCGCTTACTCGTCGAGACTCGGGAGTTACTTACATTTTCATGCATGAATTGCAGCATCATCGTCACCCATATTTTTTACCGTCACTTGCTTGTTGCTTCTCTTTTTTTATTTAGTCTTTCTCATCCCTGTTCACATTTCGAAACGATAAATCTTTTAATGCACACAAGCTAGTATCGCTGGGGAGAAAGCAACCGTTTTACATCACTAATCCATGCTATTAAATATTTCATGTGATCGCTTTTATGTTCAGAAAATGGAAGAGAACAGAGCAACGACATATATGATGCGAGTGTGAGAAAAAAGTGATGTCGTCGCGCATACTTTTCTTCTCAACTGCCATGTGTCACGTTTTGGGAAATCCAAATTTAGATAGTACTCGCTCAAAAACGTACACAGTCAATGATTTATAAAATTATCATCATGAGAAGCTATTCTTCAACCTACCTTTTCATTCATGATTTTTTTTTCAAAAAAAATACTTACTTCCTACCCCCTCTGCTTGTTGCTACTGTTGCTGCTGCCAAATGACAATGAAAAGTTAATGTACATTACTTGGATTATGTTTTTTTTTTCGAAATGAAAAATAATGCGGTGTGATGTGGTGTTAAAGTGCGCAAGAGTCAAAGTTCATGTTGTTATACATTCAGTTTTAGCCGTGCTGATCCATGACACTGGAAAAAGACAGAGATTTTAAGAAATACATTAGAATAATTTTCAAACAATTTAAAATTTATGAAATAATGGAATTTTTTATCCTTTTAACTGTCAATTTCAATGTGAATTGTTATTTCGTTGAAAAATTTAACGAAAGTTCAGGAAAGAAAAATAAAGTTCAAAATTTCTCAATAGTTTTAGTAGTTAGAGTCTAATTATGCATTCAAATCAATTTTTTAGCTTTTTATTAATGAAACTTTAGTAATATAAGAACTGAGAACTTTTAAAAATGCTATTTTGTGAAATTTGTTTTGTTTGCAAAAATAAAAAAATTTAACGAAATTTTTAAATCTTCCGTTAGAAATTTGCGAAAAATATTATTCAATGTAAACAAAGAAGCTTTGTAATAGTTAGTAAATCTAAATAATTTCAAAATATTAAATTTGTAACTAATAGCAATAAGAAATGTAAGTTATTACCAGAATTCATTCATTTTCAGGTTTATAACTGAATTGATTTGATTTTAATGCTTCTCACTTTTGAATTATTATTATTATTCCATATTAGCGTTTACATTTACATGAAGGAGTGAGATTTGTTTTATATTCACATTATGATGGCTTTTATGTGACACAATCTCATTTTTTTTCTCGCTCTGCCGTAATAACATTTTGTGTTACTGTTATTTTCGATTTACATTGTGATATACTCACACATACAGAACAAGAAAGAGCATATAGTGACGTTAAAGTAGGAATCATGTATAAATGAAGTGTGTGGGTGTGTGAAGAAGATGTGAGCAAGCAACTTCACATATTAAATTTAATCCCATCTTGCAGCATGAATCCTATTATTTCTTCATGCTACATCGTTTCACACCATGTTGTGTAATTTTTAATGCATTTTTTGATCGTAAAAAGCTGTAAAGGAGCGGAGTTGAAGTAATATGTCGCATAATGTAATGATCCAAGGGTGGCCTTCTGTATATGAATGTATATATAGAGAGCTAACGTCACAATATTAGCTCAACGGGCACTGAAGAATGAAAATTTTTTTATTTGTATGAGAGAGAACAAGGCAATAGATTTAATGTGAAATGTATGTTAAAATCCCTTAACGAACAATCGTTCTCAGTGGAAATCTGAACTAACCACATAATATTTTGTAAGATGTATAAAATTGCAACAACCGTCGATAGTAAGCAAGTGAAATAGAGTGAAATTGTTTACTTTATTTATTTCCCAGTTGCTATCAGCTATATATCAAGAAGAAAGAAAGGAAGAAAACTTTGCAGCTCTATCGAAGATTATAAATGTAAGTATACATACAAAAAAACAGCTCTTCAAAACATCTATTTTTATTTGCACATGGATCACCACCACCTTCTTCTTGTTGTATATAAAAAAGATACTACTGCTGTTTTTACACCTCCACCATTCATAGAATATATTGTTTTTTCATTGGAAAAAAGAAGACAAGTGAACGGCTGTGGCAAAAGCTTTATTTTTTATTTGTCTATACAGCTGCTGCTACTGCTGTTGTTGCTATTCCTTATTGATTGAAATAAATAATTGTCACACGAAGAATAAATATTTCGTTCGTGATATTCGTGATATTTATTTCATTTTGGGTATTATTTACGATTTTTCCCCTTACTTCCTTCTTTCTCACTCTATAGATAGTGCAACAAAACATTTTAAAAAAATCGTAGAAGCAACAGCAGCTTCTATCGTTTTTTATTCAACGATGGTGAAGGATATAAAATGGCTTCATATGCATTCAACAAAATTGAAGTTTGTGTGTATATGTGTGCACTACGAAAGCCTTTTAAATCTCATTGAAAGCTTTTCCCATTCCTTCGCACCTCGCTCCATTTATAGATCAAGAACGATTCGGTATTCGCTTGTAAATTTTTATTGAATGCGACAAATTGAGATTCATTTTCAACCTTTTTTTTCTTTCTCTCTTTTTTTGGGTTTATACATGCATCTATGGCAATAATTTAGAGTTCTGAATTGTGAATGTTATTTATGGACGATAAAGCATGAACAGAATCATATTCATATCACATTTATATTTTTCAAGCTTCAAAAGAGAGATTTTTTGACTAATTGGAAGTGAACACATGTCATACAATTCTTTCATTACTTTATGAATGTCGTTTTGATGAGTTATTGTTTATGTTTCAAATTTAAATTCATCTCTGGCCTTTGCCAATTAATTTTCTGTCTCTATGATACTTATTAGAGAAGAAATTTTACTCTTTTATTCATCAACAGGTTGAATAAAGTGCCACACAATTGAAGTGCACTTGGCTGTTGAAAGTTGTAAAAAACCTCCCTCATTTCTTTTTTATGATCGCTTGAAAAGCATGTTTTTGATTTTTTATTCATTTATTCACAGTTAAATTCTCTTTTTTTGTTGCTGCTTGCTCTTGCTGTGCACAGAATTGAATGTAGCAATGTTGAGTGCATTCATTGTCATTCAATACAATTGTGCTACTGCTTTTATGTGTATGCCTATGAAATTTACACTCTCTCTCTTTTTTCCAAAGCATTACCATTGATAGAGATGAAAGGTAATGTATACATTGAATTCAGGTTTGCAAACAATCCTTTGCGCGCTTTAGCAAAAAAAAAGAGAAGAGAAATTCGTTCCTATACTCAGTGTCGATATTTTATTAATATTTATTGAAATTTGATTTGAATTTTCTCCCTTTTATGGGCTTTATAACATTGTTTATTGTTTGTTCTTTTCATGCGCATACATTCACGCACAGTTTATAGAAAAACGATTTGAAGACTCTCAAGAACAACGAAATTGGATGACATTTTGAAATTCAATCTCAATGAATATGTTATTGTAATTATACTGATTCATAAACATCATTAAAATTTGAGATTAGGCACTCGAGAGCAATTATAATTGCTTGTATTGTGAATAAATTAAATTATCAACAATATGACTCAATTTACAACCTTTAATCCATAAAGGCAATTCTATTTTATCGCTTTTATCAAATGCCAAGGATAATTTTCATAGTTTAAACTAATTAATTGAGCCATTTTCTAAATCAAATAGTTCTATGAAAATTTTTCTCAATTTCATTGTCTTTATTCCTTAGAGCAAGTAATTTTGCACTAATTTCAACCTTGCATGTCTAACTCAATCTATTTAACTTTCAAATGATCCATTAAATGAAAAAACTCACTTTGTCTTTAGTTCAATGATTAAATTGTTGCTGCTTTGCTTCATGCACATGGCAATTGAGATAAAAACATTCACTTGAAATAAAGGTAAATGAAGAAATTGTGCAATTAAGAGTTTTTTTTCATCTGCTGCAATAATGTTCAACTTCTACAATTTACCAGAGAGTAATTTTCAAGATGTCTCATGCAATTTCTCTCACTCACAACTTTTTACCTTCATTCTATCTAGTTTCATATACACACACAACAATTTTTTCAAACGGCACTAAATTTAATCTTTATGGTGCGATTTAAGAGATTGAGACAGAAAGAAAAGTTTTTCTATTCGGGTTGAAGAGAGAAAGAAAGAAAAAATGTTTACGGTATTTTTACTATCTTGAAAGCTATATAATGTTGTTTCTCGCCATGGAAATGTTATAATAAAAAGGAGAAAAGAGACAGCAACAACTGACTAATTGTTGTTGGACAATAAACCATGAAAAATGAGTCTCATAGAGATAAGACTAAGATGATGAATAAATGTGAGTGTGTGTGAGCAACGTGAAACCAAAATCGTTAGTGGTTTTTCTCTCCTTTTTTCGTGAATTTTTTTCTCTCTCTAAGATTTAAATTTTAATTAAAAAACGTCTTTGCGTTTGCAATAACATAAAAATATTATACAGCAGACATAGAGAATGAAAATGAAGAAGAAACGGGCGAAAATGTGAGAAATATTTCTTTCTTCATTAACTCTCGTTGTCGTTGTCTGTGTCTGATGATGTAGAAAACGAACATTTTGTAAAATTGAGAATCCCAAACACACACAAGAAACAATAAAAAATTTCTTTATGTGATTTACTTAATTCACACCTTTCAGACATCCTCTGAGATTACAATTATGATAGCTTATTTTAATTCAAGTAGATCTTTTATTGTCTTTTAAGCATAATGAAGTTATTTGTAAGTAATTTTTAAGAATCAAAACAAACTTTTGTTTATGTTCATGTATAATATTTTAAAATTCATGAAATTCTTTAGTAATAACAAATAGTATTCATTCAAACTCCTCAAGTTAGCTTCTTTCATTAATAAATATTGAGATACAATAATTCTGTGCTAAATATTTAGTTCAATTAAGCTATTTCTAGATGATTTCTTAAAATCAAGGCAATGACACTCGGATAAATCGGCAATTTTTGCGATTCTAAGAAAATAGAATTTTCTTCAAAAACTCGAATATTAAGCAAATCTATTCTATTTGTATCTGCTAAATTCACACTTATCATTTCTTTTCCTTTGCTAATTCTTGCAGTTTTATGATATATATTAGCAGATTTTAATTTTTTCTATTAAATTTTCATTTTTGCAAAATGTAAACAAAACAATTGAAAATTTTTGCGAAAATTTCTTCAGCAATTCAAATTTTTATTGGGAAAATTAGACATTTTAAAAAGAAATTAACTCAAAATCCATAAGTGCAAACAAATCTATGCTTTAGAAGAATTCATCTAGCGAAAAAAGAAGTTTCTAACTACTTTCTGTAAAATTAATCGGAATGTCTTCGCCTTGCTTAATACTTGAATTGTTTATTTTGAAATTTTGAAAATTTAACGGTCTATGAAAAACGTTTTATTCAACCAAAAAAAGTAAAAGCAAAATGTAATTACATAAAGTGTAGTTTAATAAGGTAATGAAATGGACATTAAAAACCCCTTCTTATCTATCATTTAGTTCTCATTTTTCTCAATCTCAACTTTTTTTTCTTAATCTTTTTTTATTGCTTGATTAGCTCCGAACATGAAAACTTTTTATTTTTCTTTTTCATAGAGCTTCAATCTCGTCTTGATGCGAAAATTAATCTTCATTTGTAAGGAGAAGCTGTTTAAATAGACAGCAAGTTTTTTTTAGCTCATAATATGTAGAGAGAGAAATCTGATTTGCAATTAAGAACTTTTGATGCTTTTTTTCTGAATGAAGTGAATGAGTGACTGAATGTCTGTTGCTTCTAGCAACTTTTAAAAAATTGTTTTTTGAGGGATTTGCTTTTCTGTGTTCACTTTGAATTTTTTTTTTTCTCTTTTTTTAGAGCTACTTTGCTGTTGACACAAAGATAGAGCATGAAAGATGCTTGTTGCTTCTGGCTCATGACTCAAAACCAAGAAATTTAATAATGAAAAATATGGAGCGAGCAAGAGAGGGAGGGAGAAAGGACAGATTCAATAAAAATAATGAAATATAGTTTGTCATCACAATAAATTTTAACCGCATTGTGCTAACAACATTTGTCGGTTGCAGGCATGTCGAAAGTAGAAACCGCTGGAAAATAGTTTATTGCCATATTTTTTGTGCCACTCTCTTTGATGTCTCACTCATGGCATTGTGTTAGATGAATTATTGTCCATAAAATTAAAACATGCAGAGAGAAAAAAAAATAAAAATAAAATTCTTCCTGCTTCAAAACTCAATTTATATTCAAATGTAATAAATCTCTGTCGCAAATAATTAATTTTCAATTATGTCATGATGTCCATCGCGTATATACGCAATGCAATTATTTACATTAAACGAATATCGATGCGAAAAATATGAAATTTTCGGTCAATGATTTGTGTGTGGTTGATTTGCCATTGAGTGCATAGTAAGCTAATTTGATATTTTGTAATTTTAGTTTCATAATCAACCGCTAATAAGAATTGAATCGAATTTTATACGAACTCTGATGAATAGGAAAAGGAAAATTAATGATGATAGTTATTTTATGTTAAACATTGAAATTCAATCAAAATAAATTAACATTTACGTGAGATGAATGTCATAGTAAGCAAGCCAGAATTAATTAGTCAAATTATAAAGCTCTAGAGATAGGGTAGGAACAAAAAAATTAAAATTATTGTGTTAACCCACTGGTTGAACAACAGGTCAACAAGTTGGAAGTTGGATGAGTTGAGGCCGATCTGTGTTGATTTATTTTTACATATGTAAATTTTATTTCGTGCAATATAACACATGATGAAAAGGAACTTATTTTGTGTGCGAAAAATATAATCTGTTTTTCATGAAAATTTACATAAAGTTATTATTATTTATACCTTGTATGTAAATTAATTGAAAATTTTCACTTTATTTTATTTAAAGTCATTAACCAACAACTCTTTAATATTTTTTATATCATTCATTCGTCATCATTTTAATTGAATGTAAAAAAAAAATAAATAATTCTTGAGGCTACATGAAATGACTAATTTACCATGAAAAATGCTTGATTTGGTAAAATTAATTATGCATTCTCTCTCATGTTTCTACATTTTAAAATTACGCTGTAAAATATTGAGAACGAAAATCAACAGAGAAAACATTAAAAATAATTTTTTATCAAGCATAAAAATGTTTCATGAATTTAAACGAGTTGAAGGAAGAAAATTTTTTATTTGATACTTTACTTGTATCACACGCCACTCATAATCAACAACAACAACTTTACAACTCAAACTTTACTCAAAAAAAAAAGTAAAAATTTAGAAAATTTTTATTTATGTTTCATGTTTAGACTTTTCTTTTTCTCTCTTATGTTAAAAATCCTGCTTGAAGTTTGATATAAATATATATAAAAAAAGTTAAAAACAATATTTTTTGTGAAGAAGATAAATATGAAATGCAGTAAAAGCAGCATGTAATTTGTTTTTGAATTCATGTTCGTGCACACACGCATAAGCTGTGTGAGAGAAAGAGAGAGAAAATTTTAATTTTAATAAAATGAAAATGCTTTTACCGTGATGGAAAGGTATTTGTCATTTGCAGAAGATTTATTTCAATTAAAATGAATGATTTTAATAAAATTAATTAGAGTATAGGAAAGTAGGCAGGCGAGCAATGATGTTGTTTTCAATCACAAAAAAGAACAACAATTTGGCTTTTATTTTGGCAGAGGCCAGTGAAAAAATATTAAAAAATTTTCGATATTAATCTCGATAATTAATATTTAATGAGTGCTAACATGTTCACACTGTTTTTATCTCGAAATGTTTTAATTCATTCTCAAAAAATGAGTTTTTATTTTTTACCGATATGAAAAATGTCTCAATTAAGGATTGAACAATTTATTATCATGGCGTATTGATTAAATTGAGCAATTATGGAATGAAACACGATAGCACATGCAATTAGACAACAAAGCAATAATGAGCAGGCAATTCAAAGTCTTTTCGTCCCCTTCGTCGTCGCACTTATACAATTAACATTCCAAAACTGTTCGAGAAATAATAAAAAACTTTCTTTTGTCATCATCATCGCTCTAATCCCTCCACTCAATGGCAATCAATAGTTACTAAGTAGGCAATGGCAAATAGACAAATTGACTCACTCGTTGTTTTCGTCGTCAAATGTCGGTCGACTATTGAAATGGATATCGAATCAATATTTTAAATGCAATAAAAACTTTTAGGCCGTGACTAATGAACGTTTTTATATTCTTTTTTTCTGTGGAAATATTAAAGTTGGTTGTGGTAAAAAGATTAAAGAATAACAAAGTAGTAGAGGAAGTTTAACGTTTTTTGAACGAAACGTTTTAGCGAAACATTTGAAATATAACTAATTTTTTTTAACGAAACAGTTAAAGAAATTTAACGAAATATAAACAAACAAATTTGATAATGAATTGCGAAAATAATCAATTAAATGAGATTAAACTTTAATATCTTCTGCAATGATATTTAGATAACTTATCAAAAATTCATATCAAGTAGATATTCACATCATAAATCAAATAATTTTGCCAAAATTCAATAAACGCTTAAATTTCTTAGTAAAAGGTTTAAATGACTGTATCATAAAACAGAAAGGAAAATAGTGACAAACAACAATAAAAGAAAAATAAATAAAATATAAAAAAAAGTTTTTCCTTTTTTCTCTCTCTTTATCTGCAGTTTGTTTGCCATGTGTACACATTTATCTCTACTCATTCATTACGGAACATAAGGTATGGTAAGTATAAATGTATAAATGAATGAGGAAGGAAGAGCTGGTGAGTGATATAGGTGTGTATGTGTGTGTTTTCATACAGAGGAAATGAAGGAAAATGACTAATTGGAAAAAAACTAAAAGATAAAGTTTTTTGTTCCTCATTATGAGTATATCGTAAAACTTTCTCTCCCTATACACACACATTCATAATAGCAAGGGACAATGACAATGATCTGGTGTGATGATGATGATGTGCTATTGATTATATTTTATCCGTTTATATCTCACTCTTGCTTTTACATACAAAAAAAGAGAGCTCGCGTTGTTGAAAAGAAAAAGTTGTGCATAAAAAATTAATTAATTTTTTTACGCTTATTTGTAGAATCTTCAACATTTTGCGTTAAAAAACAACATTTTTTTCGTTATTTATTCATCACAGAAAAAAGTTTTTCTCTTGTCGTTTTTTTTTTCGTGTAAAAATCATCACTGATTGTCTAATGAGCTAATTTAATAGCAGAAATATGAAGAATAAAAAGTCGAGGGAAAATATCATTCAATTTTTAATGAATTTTTCTTCTCTCACACTCTCGATTGATGGGGCGAAGAAGCTTGTTGAAAAACAACCGTTAATTGAGAGCTTGTTAAATAGCAAAGATGCTTCATTTCTATTCATAATAAAAAAAAATGTTGGAAAATGGTTTCTTAAGAAATTTGCCCTCGGCTTGTTTACTTTTCTTTTCGCTCTTTCGTTCGATAAAAATGGCTGATAAGAAAAATTTTTCAATTTTGGTGTTTTTACAGCAATTGATTGAAATTGAGTCATTTTGAAATGATTTTTGGGCAATTCTTTCTGTTTTGAAAACAATATAAAGTTAAAATAAATTCAATTGTAGAAGGAAATGAGGGTGATAAGAACTACCAGTGCTCATTTTCAATGAATAAATAAGGCAAACAGAGAAAAAGAATTTATAATGTACAATATGTCTGTTTATTGTTAAAAACACCGTGTAAAATATGCAAACTCAATTCGTGAACATGAAATTTATTTAAATGAGATTCCGCAATGGAAACAAGGCAATTTGCAGGGAGTTTGAATGAAAATTCGATATATGTATATACACGTACAAATGGACGGCCACGAAGTTAATTTGCAACAGTTTTTCTGGTCGCATAGCTTATTTTAAATAAATAACCAGATCATGGGGAAATTTTAATTAAGTTTTAAGTTGCTGTTTATGCGACAGTGCATTGGAAACATATTGATCGAATTCGCGACAATGTGCTACCAACATGTAAGCAATTTAATTGGAAATGTAAATTTTTTTTAACTTCACACATTTGCATTGCTCTAAATATCAACTAACCAGCATAAAACCGTTCCCATCTTTGCCATACATGCAGGTTATTTTTTAAATAGTGCGAATGACTTTATTTATTCCCTAAATGGCTAAGAAACAGAAGGAGAAAGAATAATAGACGCTTGATAGTAGGTAACATTCCAGTCGTGCCTTGTTTTTAAAAAAATAAAAAATGAAAACAAAAAACCCATATAGAGCAGCAATAAAACGATAAAAAATAACTTTTCCCTTACTTTTTTCATTTAAATCGAAATTAACATGCACATTGTTACGTTTTATGTGCTGCCCACGCTTCTCCCTTTTGTAGCGACCGCTTTGGTTCGCTATGAAGTGTATAGTGTTAATTGTGGTTATATGTCGTTGTATTGGCATGAGTAGAGAGTAAAAAAATTTAAATTTAATGTACATCCATTATCGTTAGTGTAAAAGCGATGCATGCACGACTACTCATTAATTTTACTGTATTTCGAATGTTGGAATTAAAAATTAATATGGTATGGTGGCATTTTTAGGGTAGCAGGTAGCTATGAGCTTTTACTCTATAGATAGAAACAAATGAGGACAGCAGCAGCAGAAACGATAGACAACAAAGAGCATTAAATTGGCTTAAATTCTTATGAATATATACACTTTTTTGACTGCCATGATTTTTACTGCTCTCACTTGCCTGTTGCTTTTGCTGCTTTAATTTTTGATGAATGAAAAAGTTTTTTGTATTTCTACTACTGCTGCTGCTGCACTATATATAAACTTTTAATTTTAAACAGAATTTTGTTATCAACTTTAGCCATTTTCATGTTTGACTTCAATAAAAAAAATATTTTTATCTTCAACTTTAGCACTGGCTAAAAAAAAACTGGCAGCAGACTGTTCACCTTAAATTTATGGCAGTTGAAAATGTAAAGAGACATAAATTAGTGTTTAAGCTGCTGCAGTTTAAACAAATACTCGCACATGCAATTTTATTTATTCATTTCAAGCTTCATTTGAGCTTTAAATTGTAATTAATTTATTATTCAAGGGACACAATGGAAAAAGAGAACAAAAGAAAAAAAGGCAATCAATTGAGACATAATTCACTAGAATAGCTCTCGTTTACTTTTTGGCTGTATGTGTAAGAGAGGTGAAAAAGCCATTCTAATTTCTTATTGATGATGTTATGGCCAATATATTATGTGAATTGAGAATCATGTACAAGCATATAGAGAGAAGGTAGGGAAAACAGAGAGTCAGACAAATTAATTGGTTTTATATGAGCCATGTTAGAAGTAAAGGCAGGTATTGTAAGCTACGATAGCTATTCACGAGTTATAAATTTAAATTCAATGGAAAACTCGAAGCAATTTATTGAAATATTTGTGAGACTTATGTCAGTACATGAGAAAGCTCTTATGTAGGAGAAAATATAAAACGATAATTCATTTACTCTGTCTATGCTAGATAAATCATACATTTTTTTTGAACTGCAACAGGATTGGCAAATAATTGACGATGTCTGTCAGTGAGGATGTTTATGGAATATTTCATTGATTGTTGTGTTAGTTAGTGATAAATTCACTGGACATTCATAAATGTTTCACTAACTTAACATCTATGAGAAATTTAATGCGGAAATTCCTTATTTTATTACTTGAAGCGAAAATTACAAATTCTATTTCTAGTCATTCAGTGTTAAATTTATATTAGATAAATTTTACACTTCGAATATTTTTAGAAATTTTCTCGCATCAAAAATCAATGGAAAAAAAATTCTCATCTATGTGATTAGCTTTCAAGCTCTTTGCTAACTTTGTATTAAAAGAAGAAAAAAGATAAGAGGTAATCAAACCCTTTCACTCTAGACTTTCCATTAAATAAAATGAATTTCTATCTTCTTTATCGTTCACTAACACAGAAAAATTGAAATGAAAAGAGTGAGAGAGAGAAAGCAAGTAAGATTCTTTCAAGCTGCCATAAAAAAGCAATGAAATTGATTGAAGCACTTCACGAAGTCATACATTAAAGGAAATGAAAAGGAGCAAGGAAGAATTTCACAAAAAATCTATATGAGCAAAAACAATTTTCTTTCTTTCATTTTCATCGCTTGTTTTGTTCATTTACTATGGCTAGATGAAGAAGAAAAAGTGCTGAATTTATTGTATATTCAAACTGTTGCTTCTCTTTCTTGGTCGTCGCTATTGTCGTGAGGAATTTATTATTTCACTAGCGCAAACCACACAAATCAATATGGAAAAATTCTTTAGATTCAATTCTTCAAAGTAATAGCAATGGGATAAAATAGGGAAGTTTTTGAACAGATGAACAAGAAATAATAAAATATTTCATTTAGGAAATGAATTTTATGAAATTGGCAATGAAAATTACTTTCTTCTATATTTAACTATTTAGTATTAATATAAATGAGCTTACAGAACTTTTTTATTCTATGATGATTAAATATTTAACAAATTCTTACAAATTTAATTTGTTTGTTTACAATTTGTATTTACAAAACTAAAATTTAACGAAGAAATCTAATTTTTAACGAAAGAATTACAATTCTTAACGAAGAATTTAACGAAAGAAATTTTCTATAATATCTTCCATGAAACAATATGCGTACAATGATGATGATGCTATGTAATAACATTTAATATCAACACAAAAGAGGAAAGAGAGATTTTCGATAAACTTTTTTTTTTTGAAAAGTCGTTCCGCGAGAGGCAAAACAAAAGAGGCATGCCATCAAATAAGCTTATTTGTGAGGTCTATTCAGGCCTCAGAGGCATTGCAAAAGTAAAAATAACAACAGCAATAATAATGTCGATGGAAAGGAGAGAGGGAATAAAATCTTATAAAAAGATTCTTTTCGTGGTTTTTCCTCTATGAAAATGACGAAAAATGAGTGAAAATTTCTCATGAGACAGTTGTGCATTGATGAAGTAATAAAAAATGAAATTCTCTCCACTTTCCAAAGATTTCAATTAAAAGATATTTTTCAATGAAATTGACAGATAATGAACTCCAAAGCTCAAACTCAAATAAAAGTAAAAATTTCTTCTTACAAGAAAGAAGGAAGAAGGGGAAAAAGAAAGTTTATTTGTGAAGGGGAGAAGATACTTAAAATTGTGTTACAAACTTATCTTACAAGTCCTCATAAAGTATATAGCGAGCAGCGACGAAGGAAGGAAGTAACGAAAGAAAAACTCTTCAAGAAATTGAATTGAAAGTAGTAAAAGTTAAATCTGGCAGAACATACTTAAGCATACAAGATACTTTTCTTTTTCTTCCTTTTTAAGGACTAGAATGTTGCTGCAACACCCGAACACCACACATAATAAAATTGAGGCAAAAAAACATTCCAATATTGCAAGGGAGAGAAAAAATATTGAAATTGAGTGAAAATTACAAAGTGGCTTCTGCTGAATCAAATCGAATTTGAAATGAGGAAAAAAGGATTCATTCTAGCGTCTTTAAATGTGAAAATACTTTTATTTAAATTAATTTTTTTCCTTTCGTTCTGCGCTACACGATTTAAGAGCACATATTCTTCAACCAAACTACCCGTTTATCCCTTTTTTTGTGCTCCATTAAATAAAATAAATTTTGCAGACATTTCAATTTCGTTGCATAAATAGTTTGTGAAATAATCAAGTGCACTTTTGTATTAAGCAACATACAAGTCAACTAACTTTCATCGAAGACTTCGAATGAACGAAGAAGAAAGCATTTGCATAGAACATCAAAAAGGTACACACAAAGCAAGTAGCATAAAAGTTAAATTGCACTATAAAGAAAATGAATAAGGAGGAGTAATGGTAAATGGATGCTTCTCTTTTCTCTTCGGCTGGCTCGTGCTTAATAAATTTTCAAGTCACATTAAATTGAATTGAGTTGAATTTTTTTATGAATAATGTAAGAAAAAAAATTCTTCTTGCATTATTTCAATTGAAAACAAAGGTAAGGATATATATTCAAATTGAAATCATGTGAAGTAGAAAAATATGGAGGCCAAAGCCACAAAACAATCTTTCTTTTTTTCTTCCTTTTTATATCTATGTATGTGTGAAATTGAAAGGTTTAAAAGAAAAATGTTTTTGAAAGAAACGAATGGAGGAGAAGGAGAAGAAGAAGAAAATGTTTTTCAAACCACATTGAACATCCTTATTAAGTAAAATTGAAGTATGTTAAACAAGAGTTGAGATTAAGGAAATGAAAGATGAAGGCGGAACGAAAAACCAAGCAAGCCCAACAATTTAGGAAAAATTTTGGAATTTTTATTCGCTTCGAAAGAGAGTTAATAATATATATATAATTGCCGCTTTATATGAGTTGTTTATACTGACTTAATTATCTCACCCACAATTGATATTAAGGGGAAAATTTTTCTTCCCTTCAAGGTGAAAGAAACAGTAATAAAAATTTAAAAGAAGCAAAAAAAAAGTTTTCTTTCATACAAGAGAGTTCGTCTTGTTGACTGTTATTTTACTTTCTCGGTTGTTTATAGATTTTTAAACATGAGCCGAAAAACAGAGAGAAAAAAATCCTTTCTCTGCTTTGCTTTGCTGTTTGTTGATAAAAGCAACAAGCAAGCAAATTGTGTAAGTAGCAACCGTTAAGGAAACAACAAAATAATATGAAAAAAGAGAATGAAACTGATGGGAAAACAAACCCAAGATAGATACAAAGTGATACAGTAAAATAGATAAACGAGAGAGAGAAAGAAATCGGCATGGGAAAAGCAGCAACAGGCAGCTAAGCAATGTGCGTAGTAGTGAGAGAAGAAATGGAAATTAGATAATGTGCCTTTAGGCGCTAATTTGCCAATTTCGTACAAATTTTTCAGTTGTTGATTAACATTATCGTATCATGATATTCAAGCTAATCCACAAAATTTGCCTTATTGTTTGCAACAACAATAACATCAACATTTGAGAGTAGAGAGAGAACTTTTAGACTTTGTTATATAACAAAACAAAAGAAGAAGCATGTCATATTCATTAATAATTATTCATATATTGCCATTTTACGCTTAGGTTCATATACATATCACATTGAAAGTGAAAGAGTAAAAGAACAAAGGAAATTACGAAATCTCAAAAAGATCAAAGAAGAAATTTCCTTAGAAATGTCTTTAAAGTAATTTCAAGCAGAAAGAAATGATATTCCTTTTTTTTAAAGACTTAAATCGATATGTGCGTATGCGTGTGACACATTGGAATGTAAGAGAAAACGAAGCAGCAGTATAAATTTAAGAATGAATGAGATTTTATCAAATAATCGCGTCCAATAACATTTTACTGTCGCATTTTCAGCATAAAACGATTTATTTATTTGCTTGTATTGAAAATAACAGCAGCTTCCTTCTTGTGTTAAATTCAAGTTGATAGAAATCTCATTTATTGTTTTGTAAGAGAATTTTTTTTTCTTCTTGATCAATGCAGAAACTGAAGGGTTGAAATTAAATTTTTGCTTTGTTTACATATGAAAATTTTGTTCAATTTGAAAAATTATCAATTTAGAAATTAAATCGAGTCTTTATTGCACTAAATTAGATCTAGACACATACAAAGGATGTTGCTGTTTGTGATATTATTTAATATTTTTGAGAATATTGCTTTGTACAATGATAATATAAAATATTATAAAAATAATAAGAATTTCATTTATCAAATCAATTAAACTGAAATATAATTAACTTGTTATAATAACACCAATGAGCACCCAAATAATAAATAATAAAGAAGAACGACTTTAGTATTCGACGTGAGAAAAAGAACTGACTTTATTTTCTAGGGTTTGACAACTTAACAAAAATAATTCAAATATCTAAATGTCCGTTACAATAATAGACTGTGTTTCCACACTTGCTAATTCTTAAAATTAAAAACTAGATAAAAGGTTTTATTGAAAATCAGAAGTTTCGATCTCTTTTCTATTAAAAGATTTTTGTAATCAATCGAAAGAGTTTCACTTTTACTTTATATATCAACGAATATTTTTGTCTTTCTTTCTTTCTTTCTTTCTTTCTTCTACTCAATATCCCTACGGCAATGAATATTCTGACGTTGTTGCCGCTTTATTTTTTCTTCCTTAGAAGTAAGTATGTATATTAAAATGACATACATTTTCCTTCAAATACCATTGTCATTTTTCTTTTTTTTGCACACAGAAGGAAAAAATTCTTTATCTTATAAAAAAGTGAGTAAGTAGATATATGTAGGCACACTTGAAGTCAAGAAAGGAAAAGCATAAATATTTAATGAAAAGCCATCAAAAATTTTCTTCATGTCGTTTTTCTTTTTCTCTCACTCACTAATGGACGACAAAAAAAGTTAAAATGGAAGATGCTACTCCATTTTTTATTATTTAAAGTTCTAAAACGAAGCCAAAATGCCGCTAAATAATTGATTATCAAAAATAAATTAATTAACTTGAGCCGAACAAAAAGGGAGCGAACAAACATCATCATTTTTCAATGAATTGTTCACATTTAACATTACACAACGCTTCGTTGCCTTCTATCTATCGAGGCATCAATTGGAGTAAAGTAAATGAATGAGGAGAAAGGGTGTCGACACATTTTCATGTCATTGGAGCTAGGTAGAGAGATATCTATGATATTATCACTAAAGTAGAGAGGAAAAAAAGGTTAGTTAATGGAAAAAACACAGAAAGATAGAAAGAAGAAACAAACTACCGAGTCGTAATTGTTAATTAAAAATGATGATCAATTAGGGATGAATTAGTAAAAAATATGCACGCGAGAATTGTAAAGAATTTTGTTTTGGCTTCAGCCTATCTTGCTGCTCATAACAATAAAAATGATTTAAAAGTTTAGCAACGATAAAGAAGAAAAGTTTAGTGTTACAACAACCGAAACTGTATCGCTGCTGCTGCTATTCGGATTAAAACATTGCAGAAATAAAAGTGTGAGGGTTAAAAGTGCTGACAGCATGAATTATAACTTACGATGTGCCTTACTTTGTGAAAAGATATAAAGAACAAAAGAATAAAATTTAATTACTGCTACAGCAGGCAGTGGTGTTTTAGTATGGCGAAATATCATCAACAAAAATTAAAGGAATCAAATGGCGAAATTTTGTTGTTGTTGAGATTTTTTTTTTCTTGTGGTTAGAGTAATATCTACTTTTACCTTTTTTGTGTGTGCTCATTCTGGTGAGAAGGGTAAATTAATTAGTTTGCTCGCAGGCATTTTCACGACATTTCGGAAAAGTTCGACATTAAAATTACATGAATAAAAGGTGGAGAGAATAAAAGATTTATTTAGACTTTCTTTAGCTCAGCAACAGACTATTTGCTACGAAATTGAATTTTTCTTTCGTTAAATTATTTAACGAAAAAATTCTACAACTTCTTACATAAAAAAAATAAAAAATTTATTTAGCTTATTTCCATCTGGTTTGAAGAATATTTAACTTCACTTTAGTGTGATTGAAGTTGCAAAATAAAATAAAAATAAGAGTGAGAAAAATTCAATAAGTACAAATTGACTGCGAATTGAATTTTCATCATGTATGTATTTTTATTTTATTCATCGATTCTCGGTGAACGTCTGTGAATTTCGTTTGATTTAATTCTATTTCGTTTATTGTGCTGCCACATCGTCGACAACTTGTTGCAAATCAAACTTGTTGATGCAATTACGACGACGACGACGACGACAACGCCTCCCTTTCATCAAGGAAGCATTTTTATTTTTATTTTTTTGCTTTCAAGTCAAATTCCATTTTTAGCTTTACACACATGAGAAAAAACAATAAAAGCCAATTTTTGTTATCATAAAAAAGAGATAAAAAAGTATTATCTTTATTCCTCTCTCTTTCTCTCTCTGTCTCCCTCGAGCACTGTTCTGTTCACCACCATCTCATCATATCACAACCAATTTCACCTCCCTATTCATTTGTGTGGCTCTTTTTGGCATATGTACACATATGAACATTGATATATATCAATATGTCTCGTGCTCGCACACTTTTCTTTCTTTTCAACTGATAATAAAGTTAAGCAAATATTGCCAGATGGGCGATAAAATAAAGAATGAACGAACAAAAAAAATTGACCCAATTTGCCATTGCATATACTCAGCAAAATCTTTTTTTTCTTGTCAATGTAACATATTCTGTCTGTTGCCTATTCCCCTTGAGCTATTATATTTTGCACAACTCACTCTTAAAAAATTGTGCGGAAATTTCAGCTATTTGTACAGCACTCAGTAAGAGCTTTTATGAAGCGAACGAGTGATGAAAGAAATGGAAAATTGAAGGGATTTTCCTGATAGAAAGAAAGAGTGAGAGATCTTTACAGACGGTGCCTGCTTATAACATCTTGTCACATTATAAACCATATGTTTCAATCTTTCTCTTACTCCTCATAACACACAACTCTTTTCGTCTCTTGGTTGGGTTTAGATTTTTTTATTTTATTTTATTCTTATGTGAGAATATTCATAAGAGGAAATTTTTATTTGATTTTATGACGATCCTTTTTTCAGGACATTCTAATAATGAAGTGAAATTTTATCTTTCAAATATTTAACTGACCGGGAATTTTGGAGTATCAAATTCCATTAAATATTGTATTCTATGGGCTATTCTATAGAAATTATAACAACAATTTTTATTCATTTATAAATTTCTTCTTAAACTACAAGAAATATCAAATAAATTGACTTTTTTTGAAGTCATTAATGAGAATTTTGAAGAAAGAAGTTCTTTAATAAATTCAAGTAATTTCAATTTTATCAAAAATATTCGAACACTTGATTTGGTCTTTCCTCAAATATAAGAATATATCCTTGTATTCAAATAACTTCAAATTTCAATAACTTTTTCGTTTTAAATTCCATACAAAATCAACTACGAAAATTCTTTCGAAACCTTTCTTTCTGTCCTTTTTCTGAAAAAAGTAAAATATAGTTCGAGCTTGCCATCTTCTCTTGAATATAAGAATTATTCGGATTAAATTTTCGATATGAAATTGTAAACTTATAACGCAGTTGATTGTTATTATCAAGGTAGAGACAGATCACTTAATAAATTTCTATGAAAACTCAGCTCTTTTAAGAGTATTTATAAAAGCTTTTTAGTAAAAACTAGTAGCTTAGCTTTTTTATTGGCAGTAGGTCTGTTCCTATCTTGGTTATTATAAAAAAGTTGATAAATCTACAAGTTTTCCCTTTTCACATTTGTAAATATCAGAACCCAAAATCGTCGCATAATTTACTCAATAAGTAAGTAAATTTTGTTACTTGAATAAAATTACTCATGAGTTTACTTACTCCTTCATCGATTTAGGGCTCTGGTAAATATTCCTTAATGAATTTACAATTTCATTTCAAAAATCCAATCCGAATGGCTCTTATATTCGAGGGAAGATGACAAGCTCGAAATTTACTTTATTTTCTTTCAGACAAACGACAGAAAGAAAGGTATCTAAGTTTCCTTGACATTTTGTCCAAAAATTCAAGTTTTTGTCTCAAAACTAAAAAAACAAGTTTATTCTGCATTCTTCATTAAATGGACTACTTCAATTCAATTGCAAAAATCTTTCTAGACTTAAACTATTGTGAAACTTTTCTAAATTTGATCAATGTTAATGAACTTTTCAAAATTTAAAAATTTTATTTCAATTCCCAGCTAAAAATAATTCTACAGAATTGCCCATATGTGGAAAATATTCAGTTTCAATTTTATGTGACTTACCTTTTTCTTGCTGCCACTTCTGCTTGACTTTGTGTGTCTATGTGCGTAGGCAAAAAGGCAAACCTTTATGTATACAGCACACGACGTCACACAAACTGTTGAACTTCTTGAAACCTTCATTATCTCGTCTCGAGTTACAACATCACTTTCACTAACTTTTTCTTGTTGCTGTCGCTCGTTGCTCTCATGTGTGTCGCCTTAATTTGAGTTACACGCACACTTTCACACATAATTTTGTCTCTTATTCTGGTTGCTAATATTAGCAAAATAAATGACATGTAGTAAAACTCTAGCCATATGGTTCCGTGTGAAAAAATAAAAGTATTGTAATATAATGATAATAATGTGCCTGTTGATATACAATGAAGTACAAAAAAATAGTAAAAAAGGAAAAATTAATTAAAATATATCGTGTGACGGTGACGTTGTTGTTGTTGTTGGTAGAGTGAAAAGAGATAGAACAATAAAACTTTTTACTTTTTTTCAATTAATTTACAAGCTCTAAATCTATCATTATGTCGCCTTTCATAATAATTCACACTTTATAAAGTTGTGGACAGCAAAAAAAGAAGAAGAAAACTTTTCTCCTTGGCTGTCCCAAAAGTTTTTTCCCTGTCCGTTATTTTATTGTTTAAGGGTTAAAGAAGAGAAGAAAGATGTAAGTCATAAACATATGGTTAGTAAAAGAAAAGAAGAAAGCTTGTTTGGAGTAAATTAAAATTTAAAGACTTTCAGAGTGGAAAATTTATGACTTTTTTTGGTAAGCACATACAGACAGTGAGAATGAGAGAGAAAAAACTTTATTATTATTATTTTGTAAGCATTACCCAATCCACTCTAAAATAATAACTTCGTTCGTTAGAAGAGAAAAAGAAATGAGTGAAAGGAGGAAAAAATTGAAATGAAAGCGTTAAACGCAAGAAGGAATGAAAAAAGAATTAACTTGATGTTATTGTGGAAGCAAACTTTTTGACAGAGCAAATTTGTTTCTCTGAAATATATAGAGAATGAGAGAAAAAGGATGATGAAAAAAGTTCTCTCCTCACTTGCTGTTTATGTTATGAAGTAACAGCGAATGAATGAGGAGTAAGAGAGAGTATGAGAGAAGGATGAAAGGCTTTTTTTTTCTTTTGCTTTCATGTCTTTGCCTTCTCATTTTTTTTTTGAAGGTTATCATCTTCTACTTCTTTCTCTTCGCTTCTCTCAGTTCAAATTTAATTAAACTTTATTGCATGTTTCCTTCCGTCTTTTGATGGGAAATTATTATTTTTTTTCTTTGCTAAGAACAACAAGTCGCTTAGCATCATCTACTTAAAATGCAAAAAGATTTTCTGAAATGATAAAAGCAGCAGTGAGAGAGAAAAATCGAATCTCGATTCAAAATTTAAGATATTTTTCTTTTATGATAAAGACGTAGAGAGAAGAATTAAATTGCATAGCAAGTACAGACAGAATAAATAAAGAAATTTGAAGCCAATACTGCTGTGTTATTTTCTCCCATAAAACTTTATCTTAGGGTTCGAACTTGTATGCATATAGTCAAGTTACATGCAAGTAAATTTACTTGAAAATGTCTTTAATTCATTCAAATTCTAACTATTTTGGGCAAAATTTTTCTAAATTTAAAAATCATTGAAATTTAACAAAAATTTGACTGAAGTAAATTAAATCTGAATGAATCAAAGAAAGGGGTTAGAACTCTTGATAGCGAAAACAAAGTAACCATTGAAACTCAAAAATTTTGTATAAAACTAACAAAAAATCTAACAAAATTTTTTGTTAATTTGTTAGATTTTTTGATAGAGTTCTTCCCCCTTGAATCAAAGGCATTTACAAGTAAATTAACTTGCATGCAACTTGACTATAAGCATGCAAGTCTGAACCCTAACTTTATCTCTTAAAAAACTTTTTATTTTGAAATAACAGAAAAATTTCTTTTCACTATTTGATAATAAAAGAATGAAAGAAAGAAAGAAAAATTTCTTCTTATTACTTACAAAACTTTCTAATTTAAACAAAAAGTCTGATAGATATGAAATAAAATAATAAAAAAATGAAAATTAAAGTTTTTCTTTTCATTCTTTTTAGTCACACACTAAATAGAGAGATAAAAAAAATTAAATATTTTTGAATTCAGTGAGGAGCCACCGAAATATGGAACTGAACTAGAGCACGTTAAAAACACAACTGGCACATTATTCAATGAACTTCAACTTCTATTAAAACATTCCACAAACAAAACGATATCAGCGACTGAATAATTTTTTTCCTTTCCCTTCAACATGAAAAAATTCTCTTTTCCACTCTTTTTTTCGCCTGCATTGTTGCTTGTGTTGTTGTTTATTGGGGGAACTGTTGCTATAAAGTGCTTTGTGTGTGTGTATGTTTGTATAAATTTCTTTTGCCTCTATCAAATTTTATTTTTTTTTTGCTCTCCTCGTCGTGTGTGTTATGTAGTATATTGAAAACGTCTAGAATCACCGCGCCCTTTGAGTAGTTTTTCCTCGGCAATGCTTTTCATTCTTTTTTTTTCATCATCATCGGTTGCTTGTTGCTTCAGTGACGAATTCATTGCGCAAATGCTGCCTGCACGAAAGGATTCTGCTATCGCTCGCTGCTGTGTCATTGTGTTGGTTAGATAAACGATAATTGCCGAAAATTGTATTCGTTTTACGCTCACATACACACATAGACACAATCAGCAATGATTTTCCACCAATTTTCCACAACAGCCACAAACACACATTCCGCACACATAAATACACAGCGACTTTTACCGACACCCGAAATCGAATAATAATAATCAATAGAGCGTTTTTTTTCACTCCAGTTTTTTTTTTATTTTATATAATTTTTTTTTCTATTAGATCTTCTTCTTCTTCTTTATGGCAGTCCCAAAGTGATGTCCTTCTTTACTTACCTAACCATCATCATCATCATCATCAGTAGAATCCTGTTGAGTAAGTGAGAGAGAAAAAAGTCGAATGTATTGTAATGAAATTGTTGGATATTTGGAATGAGACTCACGCTGTTGCTCTTCTTTCTTCACATATCGATACATTTCCACATACAAATAAAATAAACTTATATGAGTGTGTATATTGAGTGAAGGGAGAGAGAAGTAGGGAGGGATATCAATGTTTAATGACTGAATAAGAGGAAATTGCACGACAGTGCCTTGAATGATAGCCTTTTAACCACTTTCTTTTTCACTGCCTGCCGCCTCTCTCACACTTTACGAATTCTTCCTTTTTGGCTCATACTGTATGTGCACTGTAATATTAATATAGAAATAATAGAAAATATTTATTATATAAAATTAATTTTTAAAAATTCTTACTCTTGTTATTGATTTATTTTTAGCGCATTTTTCTCAAAGAAAAAAGGCGTTATTGTCCGCACTTTGTCTGTCTTCCCAAAACTCCATTCCGTTTACGAGTTATTCCAAACATTTTGATAATATTTGAAGAGAAAAAACTATTTTGCGTCAAATTTTTTTCATTAAAAATTTTAAACAACATAAAGTTTTTAACCAAAAATTTTCAACATAGTTTTTCACCAAAAAAACTTTTACAAATAGTTTCTCACCATAAGCTCTTTAACCAAAAGTTTTCAACGCAAGCTTTTTCACCAAAAGTTTTCATCACAAAAACTTTTTCACCACAAAAAATTTTTCACCATAAAAAGTTTTCACCAATAGTTTTCACCATGAGCCTTTTCACTTAAAGTTTTTCACCACAAATTTTCAACACAAGCTTTTTCACCATTAAATCTTTTCAAAAATGTGTTTCAAATACAATTGTTGCGTAGTATATTCTGGTGTCAGTTTTGATCAAACTTTTTTATGAATTTCACAGAAAAGTCTTTTGAAATTATTTTGAGAACAATTTCATAAAATTTTCGTTAGGTTAAGTTTTGCAACAAAACACTGATTTGTAACAGGAAAATGCCCTTTTAACACGTCACTGACGAGTATTATTACTGTTTTTTGTATACAATTACTCTAAAATAAGTTTTTATTTAGTTTTTTTTTACAAAATTTAGTAACTTGATCAATTTTAGCATTTTATACGTTATTTTAAAACTTCAATATTGCTCTATAACTTCTTATATCATACTGAGAGTATTTTTCAAATTGAACACTGGGAAATTCTATAGTTTCACTATGCGTACATTCTTTCCTCCTCTTATTAATGTCCAAACATTCAATATTCATGAATATGGCGTTGACATGAGTTACAGTTACATACAGCAAATAAGGTAAAGTTAGACACATTTTTGATATTGTGGAGGTAGTGAAGAGTTGGATTTGCTTAATGATTTCTTTTCCTACTAAAATTAATTTCCAAAAACATTCAATTTTCATGTCATTTGATGTTTATAATCGCTTTATAAGTTTGTATGTGCTTATTTATAACTGACACATTATATGAATGAAAAACTCATATGTGTATGTTGACAGAGAGAGGAAAAAGTCAAAAAAGTAAGTTACCATACCAAATAATACCTTTCTAATTAGTTTATATAACATTTATGTTGCGTTAATGATTGAGAGCATATTAAAATTATGGAGATTAAAAAAAAAATTTATGATATTTTAACTCTTTCAACCCTCACTCAATGTTAAAAAAAGAGCCTCATCTTTCCTACTTCTCATCACATACTTTCGTTTTGTGGTTTGAGTGTTTAAAGAAAAAACATAGAGATTTTGTTACGCATGAAATTTCTGCGTACATGTTTGATGTTTTCATGCCACTTTTGTGATATATAATAACAAAGAAATCTTTGATTTCTTCATTTTTGCGTGTTTCTTGATAAACTTTGTCAACTAATTATCCTTTTGAATGAAAATTTAATGAGTTCAATGAATTACTTTTAATGACACTTAATAGTTTCAATAAATTAGCTAACGACGCTAATTATTCAATTATATCACTTTACAAAGTGTCATCATTATATCAAATAATGAAAAATTGAAAATCAATTGAAAGTTCTAAGATATTGCTCTTTAAAGCATAAAAGGGACAACACACATATTTCTTTTTGACATTTATTAGCATAGGAAATTTCTAAAGATATTCAATTCATAAAAAGAGTCGTTTTCAAGATCGACATTTCATAGCTAAAGTATCTATAGAGAAAAATATGTGGAATTGCTTAAAGCAAAAAGAGTATAATGTAAAAAAGAAAACTCCACAAGCTGTGTGTTGAAATGGAATAATTCACATCATATTTCGCATCAATAAAGTTTAAAAGTTAACTTAATTCATTCAATTAAGTTATATAATGTATTAAAATGGTAAACAAGCTTCAAGTATATCATGCATCATGTTTTCTTTATTCTCTTATTATGTAATAAACTTTTAATGAAAATTTTCACGCTCTAAAGTTTTAATTGTTTATCTTTCTCTTAACTTTTGTTGAAACTATTCATTCAAGTGAAGATTGGCCTACTTTTATATAGGACTATTACGTAAATATTGAAATTTTATTATCAAGTATTGTTTCATTTAGATTTTTAAAGAAAATATTTATGGACAATTCTCTAAATACTTTAAACTCTACTTTTCCAATTTTCTCTTTAATAACTTGATTTGGCTCAAATAAATTGGATTAAAGATGTGTCAAAATATATCATTTATTACAACTTTTTTTTTTATTTTATTTATCTTCCTATTCATGACTACTTGTATTTAATATTTCTTCTTATAATACAATTAACTAGTTGCACTAATTTTATTTTCAAATTAATCGAATATTTTATGAATTTATCAAGTCAAAATTTCAATTTCGAATTTTCGTATGTTAACAATTAAAGAAAGCAACAGACGAGCAGAAAGAGGACACTTTGATATGTCTTGGTCCGAGTGCGAATCGAATCCGCGCCTCCTGATTTCCGCTCAGGTACTCTCGGTGGACATCTCAAAGCTTGTCAGAATGCCAACTTAAAACTTTTAACTGCTCAAGTTATCGTTGCTGG
>JACWBX010003650.1:0-24706 GCA_014622435.1 Polypedilum pembai
TTCAAATTTATTGTGATTTACTTCATAACTTCCATCTTTTCCTCTTTAATTTCTATACCTAGATGTTCTTTTTCGTAAAATTGATTCAAAACTGAGTTTGAGGAATAAGCAAGTATTCGCAAAGTTTCAATTTGTTGACTCATTCTACAGCAATTGGAACAAAGATATAAGTTTCTGCCTGTATCTAATTGTGCTCTTATCTATGAAAAGTCATTCATTAGAATTTTGATGAATTTAATAAAACAAAAATTTACTCACCGGAATACGAAACGATCTCTCATAAATATTCACTAAATAACTATTTTCGCGAAATGAGAAAAGGTTTTCGTCTGTCAAACATAAGTGACATGCTTTTATAGTATTCATTTTTCAAAGTTTTATTATTTTTTAAGTTTATTGTAAGAAAATAACCACTGATGCGAAATGCGAAGATTTGTAAGATGTAGAAAAATTTGCGGAATTTTTTCTTGTTATGAGACGCAAATATTTTATCACTGTTAAACATATTTTATACTTTATTAATCCAGAATTCTTTAATAATCATATCATAAAACTTTCTAGTGAATAAAATATTTATTTAGAAACTAAAAATTAAAAGAATTATTTCTTTCAACAAACGTTGCTTATCACATAAAATGTAAACAGCACACAAAAAACATGCGAATTGCTTAGATTTGCTTAATTTTTACTTCAATATTGCTCATTGATTTTCGAAAAATTCGAAATTATATTCGAATTTTAGTAAAAATCTTCATTTGTGTCGTAAGTTTCAATGTAAGTGGTCGTCTTTTATTCGTGTTAATTTTTTAAAGTATTTTAAATAACTAATTATTGGAAATCGATCATATTAGAAGGTAAGAAAAACATCATCTATGAATATTTCATTATTAGTCGTGTCTAAATGCACAATCATTGAAAAATATTGTATTTGATTTTGACCACGTTTTTCTTTTGTTTCATTATTCAAGTATTTACAATGTCTTCAAGTAAAAGTTCGTCTTTAGAGTCTCTTGACACAAAAAGTGAAGAGAAAAAGTATATTGGGCGGGGAAGAGGCAGAGGAGAACTCAGCAGCTCAGCATCACAGCTATCAATTTCATCATCAGAAAGTTCTGATTATGGCTATGTCACTAGACCACTTGGAATCGATCAAACAACAAAAGGTGGCAGCATCGGCATAAAAATTCCATTATGTACTAACTATTTTAGACTTTCGCGACTTCCTGATTTTGATTTTCTTCATTATCATGTATCGTTTGAGCCACCTAATGATTCTCAAAGACTCTTGAGCAGTCTTGTAGCACAGCATCGTGAAACTTTTGGTGGTAAGCAAAATCACGAGAGGATTAAGTATTACAAGAAATTTATTAATTGCTTTTTATTAGGTTATATTTTTGATAATGGTAGTGCATTATATTTAACAAAAGCACTTCCTGAAGAGACAATGCAATTTGATTGTACTTCACGTGATGGAATTGCTTACAAAATGACAGTTAAAAAAACAAAGAATGTGATTGAAATGAGTAGTTCATTAGGATTTAATCTTTTAAATTTGATTTTAAGACGTGCAATGAAAGGATTAAATTTGCAATTAGTGCGCCGCAATCTTTATGACCCACAAAAAAAGGTAAAAACATTTTTTTTAAAACTATCATGAAATAATTTAAATAAAATTTATCCCGTGTAGATTGATATCAATGATTTTAAGCTTACATTATGGCCTGGTTATGTTACATCAATTAGACAGGTATATATTGTAAATTTTAATTTTTGATTTTTATTCAATTTGTTTCCTAATTTAGCATGAGGATGAAATTTTATTGTGTTGTGAAATTTCGCACAAAGTTTTGCGTCAAGAAACAATTTATGATATTCTTCGAAATCATTTGCAAGAAAATCGATCTAATTACAAAGACAGTTTCAAAAAGGATGTTATTGGTTCTATTGTGTTGACTGGATACAATAATAGAACATATCGCGTTGATGATGTCGATTGGAGCAAGAATCCAAAGACTACTTTCCCTTATAATGGCCGTGACATTTCATTCATTGATTATTATCGTGAAAAATATAACATTACTATTAAAGATGCTCAACAACCACTTCTTATTTCAAATCCAACGGTAATATTTAAATAATAATTTATTTAGTTAAGTTATTAATTATTCATTTTATTTTTAAAGCCAAGAGAAGTTCGTTCTGGTCGAAAAGAATCAATGTGTTTAGTTCCTGAATTATGTTCCGCCACAGGATTAACCGATAAAATGCGCACAAACTTTCAATTGATGAAAGCACTTGCCGAGTATACTCGAATGGATCCTAAAAGACGAATTCAAAGACTCAAAGATTTCAGCAATCGCTTAAATGCAACTGAAGAGAGTAAGAAACAATTCAATACTTTTGGAACTGAATTAAAGCCAGAACTTGTAAAGCTTTATGGTCGCGAGTTACCACAAGAAACAATTATCTTTGGAAATGGAAAATCTGTACAAAACGATGAACGTGTTGACTGGACGAATCCTATGAAAATCAACCATATGTTTCAAAATGAACCACTCACTCGTTGGGGTATAATTTATCCAAAACGATGTGAAGCTGAAACTAGGCAATTCTTAAAGCTATTGGTTGAAGTCGCACGGGGAATGCAATATGAAATGAAGGATCCAAAAATGATTGAATTGAATGATGATCGAATTGGTACTTATAGTATGCAATTAGAGCAGTTTATTCAAAAAGATCCTAAATTTGTCATGATCGTTTTACCAAACAATAGTGCTGATCGTTATTGTGCTGTTAAGAAAATATCTTGTGTCGATAATGCAATACCAATACAAGTTGTTGTATCAAAGACTATGCAACCCAAAAAGGGAAATATTGGAAGTGTCAAATCAATTGCCACTAAAGTTTTGATACAAATGAACTGTAAGCTTGGAGGTGCAGCTTGGTCTATTAAATTTCCACTAAACGGAATTATGACAATTGGCTTTGATGTTGGTCGTGATACAGTCACTAAAAAGGCTTATGGTGCTTTTATTGCTACTATGGACATCAAGAAAAAGATTCAGTTCTACAGTTCAGTTGCTCCTCATTCTGGTGGACAGGAATGTTCAGCACAAATTGATTTACATATGAGAAAGGCTCTTAAAACTTATTTCAACATCAATGGTTGTCTTCCTGAGAGAATTTTAATGTATAGAGATGGTGTTGGTGATGGAGAAATTCATTACGTTCATAGTACTGAAGTTAAAATTTTAGAAAATACTCTCAATGAAATTTATCAAAAGAGTTCACCCGGAATTCTTCCTCGATTTTGTTTTATTATCGTTTCAAAGCGTATCAATACTCGTTTCTTTGGTGATCGTGGCGCTGGCTTTGATAATCCAGTATCTGGAGTTGTTGTTGATAACACTGTGACATTGCCTGAGAGGTGAAACATACAATTACTAAATAATTCTTTTTAACTTAATATGAATAATATTTTTCAGATACGATTTCTATTTAATTAGTCAATCTGTACGTCAAGGTACAGTTTCACCAACTAGCTACAACATTATTCATGATACATTCGGACTTACAGCTGATCGACTTCAAATACTTACATATAAAATGTGTCATCTTTATTATAACTGGAGCGGAACAACAAGGTAAAGTTTCATTATATAAAAATGTTTCTTTTATTAGAAATAATTACTTTCTCTATTTTAGAGTTCCATGTGTTTTGCAATATGCTCAAAAGCTCGCAGTTTTGGTTGGACAGTATTTGCATACCGTTCCAAATACTCAAATGGAAAATAAACTTTACTACTTATAAATGCATGATATTTTCGGGTTTATTTTATCACTCTTACATTCATTTTATGTTTTATTAAACTTTTACAATCAACTCATCAAATTGAGTCAATGTTAAAAAAAAATGTGAGTTGCAATTTCGCAATATTTTATTAATCACTTTAATAATATTTATTTAACTACATATTTAACTATTCTGAAACAAAAGTAAAACATAACTCGATAATGAGATTTAAAATCATCAATATAAGTAAAAAGAAATTACTGAAGAGATAAAAATTGTTTGTTTTCTTATTTTTAGAAGATTTTCAGACATCTTATCATGAATGAATATTAGGTCAAATCTCCAAGCGGAATGGAAAGACTCTGTAAACAAATTTTTATATGACATGACTCATAATGAGTCAAAGAAGCCTTATCACATTATTTTGATTTTTTTACGAAAGAGAGAATATAAAAGTACATGTATGTTGTCTCTCGAAGGTTGTAATAGCTTTTTCCGATTCTTGGTCTCTCAGTTGTTTTTTGAAATTCATTCGTATAACAAGCTAATTAAATTTAATAATAAAAATGAATGGTTATCAAAATGAAATTAAGTCATGGAACATAAAAATGACAACATTTGCCAAAAAAACAGACAATCCATTGAGAAAAATTTGGGAAGGACCTAGAATTATAGAAAATAAAGATAAGAAGATGATTACACTACAAATTGGTAAGAAATAAAAATTGTAATATTGATTAAATAATTTTAATGTATATATTTTCTTATAATCAATTTATAGGAGACCCAACGGCATTTGGAAGTGAGTTTATTGACTTTTAATCGCATATTATTCTACAACTTTGTGTAATCTTTTTTTTAATGTAGATTTTCATGCTGCAAAAGAGAGCATTGAGGCCATAAAAAATGCTCTTTGTAAAGATAATTTCTCTTATACAGTCAGTTCAGGTTTAAAAGCTGCTAGAGACGCAGTAGCAACATATGTAAACAACAATGATAAAAAATATAAAGTCAAAGTTGATGATGAGACTTGTTTTGATGTAAATTCAGAGGACATAATAATGTCAAACGGATGCTCTACTGCATTAGAAATTTGTTTTCGAGCACTAGTAAATCCTGGAGAAAACATTTTAGTTCCACGTCCCGCATGGTCCTACTCAACTTGGTTAGATGGTGCAGAGATTGTATCAAAATTCTACAATTTAGATTGTAAAAAAAATTGGGAAATTGATTTGCAACATCTCGAATCTCAGATTGATGATAAAACTCGAGCAATTTTAATTAATAATCCTGGAAATCCTTGTGAGTTAAAAACTTTCCATTAAAATTAAGAATTTCTTATCTTTTCATCATAATCAAAACTTTTAGGTGGAAATGTGTTTAGTAAACAACATATTTTGGACATATTAGAGATAGCAGAAAAACATCAACTGCCAATCATTGCTGACGAGGTTTATGAATTTTTTACATTTCCTGGCATCAAATTTCATTCATTTAGTTCGCTGTCGAAAAATGTGCCCATTTTGACATGTTCTGGTTTAACTAAACGCTTTATCATGCCTGGAATAAGAGTTGGATGGATTGTCATTCATGATCGAAATAATCAATTTAAAGAAGTGAGAAGAGGTCTCTTAAACATTGCGGGAAGAAATTTTTGGCCAAATAGTACAGCTCAAATTGCTTTGCCAGACATCTTGAAAAATACACCACGAACTTTCTTAGAAGAAAATGCTGTTCGTGTTCATGTAAGTTTCTTATCATGTTTTTTTATGTTACACATCTTTTGAAATAATTGAACCTTTATTAGGATCATGCATTATCGGCTTATAAAATATTACGAGAAAGTCCAGGACTTATTCCAATTATGCCTCGTGGTGGAATGTATATTATGATCAAAATTGAACTTGAAAAATTTCCTAAAATTAAAACATGTCTCGAATTCACTCAACAACTCATAAGAGAGCAAAGTGTTGCAACATTTTCTGGATATCCATGCTTTAATTTTCCTGGCTTTTTTAGAATCGTTTTGACAGTACCCAAAGAATTAATCATTGAGGCTTGTGAACGAATTAAAGAATTTTGTGAACAAAATTGCAAGCATAGTGAAAAATATTTGAAGAGCGGGTAAACAGTTAAACATAAAGTGTATTAGACGCTATATGTAAAAAGTAAACTAGAATTGTAATAAAAAACGCGCACATGTGTAGCGTATTATGGAAAAATTCTCAAAGAAAAAGGTGGTAAACGGCCTTCACAAATATGTATAACATGTATGGTTCAATTGAATAAGTTGATAAATAAAGTAAGGTGCTAATTGACAATCAGATCTATTTAAGTGCTTCACATGCAAGAACACAATTTTAGTATATTCAAAGAGTTTACTTGAGAAAGATATCAAAAGTTAGAAAATAAAAATGAATTCAGCAAAAGTGATTTTTTGTGCATTAATTTTAGTGCTTTTAATTGATAATTTTGTGATAACCATGCCGACACCCGCTCCACAATTTCCATTCACAATTACAGGAAGACATAATAGAAAATATTCAAATACAGAAAATTCGTCATTGGTTAAGAGAAGTAATTATACAATATTTAATGTGAAATAGAATTTTTATTAAAATTAATTTTTTTGATGCACAGAAGTTCAATTTAAAAGTGAGGAAATTTCCCAGCAAGACTCGAAAAAGTAAATTTTTATTCAAATATTTTTTTTATTTCCATCACTAATATATTTTCGTTTTTCACACAGTCTTATCCTTCTTCACATTGGATATATATTTGGTTAAAAATTATGATTGAAGCACACATACATGTAATTACAAATTTGACCAAAGTTACATTTTCTACATAAGGATTAATTTTAAACCGGTTATTTAAGGAAATAATAATAAGACGCATTTAGTTCTTGATTTGTTAATGCATTAAGTAAATTTGTTTGTACATTTTTCGGACATGAATGTGAAAATATTATTAGCAAATATTATTAAAATTCCTTCTCATTCAAACAACAGTAAATAAGAGTACCTAAATGTGTGAATTTTTTTTGGTGCACGTTTATAAAAGTGGTCCGATTGAAAAAGATGAGCATGATAGATTTAGGAAATAAAATTTTTATTGAAATAAATAAATTCTTAAGTGACTAATATAAAAAAAGACTCTTTGGCTAAAGAATTTATCAATCAAGATTTTATTTTTCAGCAGTGTGACTTTTAATCCATCGCATGAGATGAGGGATGCTTGTATAAACGCCAGGCACATTTCTTATTCCACAATCAAGGCCCCAGCTAACAAGACCAGTTAGAAAATAAGAATCATCATTTTCATGCTTGCAAATCATTGGTGAGCCACCATCGTTTTGACATGAGTCTAATCCTTCATCACCTCCAGCACAAATAAAACTTTCATGAAGCTTAAAACGATTTCCTAAACGATAACTTTGTAGCTGGCTTTGACATTTATTGTGTTCAACAATTGGAACTTTTACAAATTTCAGTCTGTCAGTTGTTGGTGAATTTTCACTTGTTTTACCCCATGCTGTCACAATACATTTTGTTCCTTCTTTAATAACTTGATTTTCTTCTGGTAAGCAAATAGGTTGCACATTTAAATCCAAATTTAGTGGATGAGTCCATTTTAAAATCGCAATATCATTAAATAAACCACCAGAATAATATTGAGGATGTGAAATTATTTGCGATAAAGTTCTGTCTTGATGCTGCAAATATTCTAAAGTTGAAATTCTGTCCCATTCGCCAGCTCGAATCAAATAGTTTGAAGGTATTTTATTTTTTAAACAATGATTGACAGTCAATGCTGTTGTAGGATTAATTAATACAGCTCCACATTTGTACTCGAAATTTCTCGTCTTTGGGTTTCTTTTTAACAATTCTATCATCCAGGGATATTCTGCAAAAGTTGTTTCACCCACCAATTCATTGTCATCATCTTCATTATTATCATCAATTAAAATTCTTTCTTGTAATTTCTTTCCTTTCTTTGAAACGCATTTCTTCACAACTTGTGGCTGCTGTTGATTAACAGGTCTCAAAATTGTGCTTATAATATTCGTCAGATTTGTCAAATTAAAATTGAGAATATTTCTCTGTGTAGTTGTTGTAATCTTTTGAGGAATTGGTGGTGGGATAGTTGTTTTAGGCACTCGGCAGCAAACATTTCCTGAACCACATAAATTGAAAGATCTAAAAAAGTCATACAAGAAAAATTTTTCATAACGGTCAAAATGATAGTATTTTAGTTTCAAATAATAAATTATAGCAAATAAATATGATCTAAAAATATTTTATAGCAAATAAAATAATTTCTTGTTTCGACAATTTTTGTAAATTTCAAGTAAAATTAAGTAGTTTATCAATAAAAGTTATACAAAATGGTGAGTAAAGATATAGTTAATTAGTTGATGCAATTGTCATATTGAAGAAACTTGTATTTTAATATAATATTTTCATTTATATTATTGCAAGGTTAAAGTTACGAAATACATTTTATCTCTTCATTCATTCTTTTAGGATCGTTTAGCGAGGATAGGCACAAAAAGTAGATTACTTGTATTCAATAGTAGCAATTCGAGAAATGCCATTAATTTTAACAACAAATTTCAACAAAATCATGCAATTGAAGTTTGTGCGGTAAGCATTGAATGCTGTTTTTCCAAATGATAACATTAAATATAAAATATTGCTTGTTGATTATAGTGTTATTCAACTGGAAGACGACCTGGATTCTTTTCACAAGTACTCGAAAATATTAAACAGGAATATGACAAAAATAAAGAAATGAAGGAGAGTGTTAAAAAGTTTAGAGAAGAGGCAGAGAAACTAGAACAATCAGAAGCATTAAAAAGTGCGCGTCAAAAGTTTTATTCGGTTGAATCAGAAGCATCAAAAGGCTCAGAAGTATTGAAAGAAAAATTAGGGTCAGTGTTAGATGAAGTAAGCAAAACGGACATTGCAAAAAAAGCATCGAAAATTAGCGAAGATCTTTCGAAAACAGCAAAAGAAGCTGCAGGTACAATCAGTGAAAAAACTGCTGAATTAGGAAAAAGTCAAGCATTTCAAAGCATATCACAAGCGACAGCTGCAGTTCGTGAAGAAATTGGCAGTGAAGGAGGAATAAATTCAAGAGTTTATCGACCGCCATCAAAGCTACGTAAACGTGTTGAATTCGCTGATTTTACTCAAGATGATCGCCACATTGAAGCAAATACTGATGCGATGGGTGTTGAGCTTCATAAAGATTCAAAATTCTATCAATCATGGGAAAATTTTAAAAACAATAATGCTTATGTGAACAAGGTTCTTTCATGGAAGATGCAATATGATGAATCTGAAAATCCACTGATAAGAGCGTCGAGATTATTGACTGACAAAGTTAGTGATATTATGGGTGGAATGTTTAGCAAAACAGAATTATCAGAGACACTAACGGAAATTTGCAAGGTCGAGCCTAATTTTGATGAAAAACAATTTCTTAAAAATTGTGAAAACGACATTATTCCAAATATACTTGAAGCTATGGTTCGTGGAAATTTAGAAATTCTCAAAGATTGGTGTTTTGAGAGTTGCTACAATATTATTGCCACACCAATAAGTGCAGCACAGAAAATCGGTTATTATCTTGACTCGAAAATTCTCGACATTGAAAATGTTGATTTGGCAATGGGAAAAGTAATGGAACAAGGGCCAGTTTTAATTATAACATTTCAAGCACAGCAAATAATGTGTGTGAGAGATAAAGACCGAAAAGTGGTTGAGGGTGATCCAGAAAAAGTAATGAGAGTAAATTATGTATGGGTATTATGTCGCGATCCAAACGATCTTAATCCACGATCAGCATGGAGATTAATGGAATTAAGTGCAAGCAGTCAAGAACAATTCCTTTAAATGAACAACAGAAAATTGTTTTCATTGTAATATATAAAGTATGTTTGTTAATTAAAAGGAAGAACAATTCTTGTGCTTGAAATCACAATTGTTATTGATTTGTGATATATAAAGACCAGTGTACATCCGCAATTGATTTAAGTTGCAACGACCTTATTTAAATTAACGAAATTTATTGAAAAAAAAGAAACAAATCATCACCATGTGATGTGCGATAAGAAATAAAAGGAGAAATGAATGAAAGATTTAAATGAATAAAAAAAGTTGAAAATGTTGAAATATCAAAAATTTAAAATGTTTACCTTTCATCAATTAATCCATTGCCATCAGTAATAATAGTGTTGTTTTCATTACACAATTGCTTTGAAACACATATGCAATCAGGCTCATTATCGTATTTATATTGACTATGATCTTTATTTTCTTCATCTTCATCCTCTTGATGTATGAAAATTCCTTTTACAGAAGTTGTTGATGATATGTCATCATTTTCGTGTCTATATCTTGGTGGTAAAGTTCTAATTTTTGCACTCTGTTCTTTTAAACTTCTTGAATTTGAAACTTGATTCATGAGTTTGTTATTTTTCCACCAAAAACTTCCGCTTTCCTGACCAAACACAGTTAATGTGAGACATATAACAATTATCAATGTCACTTTGCACATCCTTATTGAAATAAATTGTAAATATATTGATTTAAACACTTCAAACAACTTATTGAAAATGAATCACACGATTGAGCAAGCAAGCAATTTTATAGAAACGCAGTGTGAGAAAAAATTGTTCTGAAGGACTTGAGAGTTAGTAATTGAGAGCGCAAGCAATGCACAAGACATAGAAAAGATAATGACCATGTGCGTTCTCTATTTTTTTCTCTTATTCTCACTTGCATATTCTCTCTCAATCTCAATTTTTTCTTGTCTAAGGTCAGGAATTCCCATGTGTGATCAAATTCTTCTTACCATTTTATATCTCTTCTTGTTCCGTCTTATTTTGATCTACTTGCTTGCATACATCAATTCCATGTCAATGATCAATGAAAATAAAAATGAATAATAACACAAACATTAATTATCTTATCACGTACAAACATTTTCAATCGAATATAATTTTATTTTATTAAAATCCAATGACCATTTAATTTTGCGGTTGACAATGAGTTTTCAATGTTGCGGTTACTACTTCAATTGATATCTTCAGAAATCAAAATTAAAGAAAGTAAACTGCATATTCAAAGAAAAATAATATGAAATAAATTAAGTATGTTCCGCATGATTGTTTCATGACTCACGAATGCGATTCAATGTTAAGGTCAATGGACTTTCCGAAAAAAAAAATTGTATGGGATTTTCCAAACATTTTATAAATTGCAGAAAAATAAACTTATAGACATAGATGCATAATAACATTAGAATTTAACGAGGAATAACGGGAACTGCAGCACCAGCAGCAGCAGGAACGACTCCAATGTTGACCATTACAGATGATTGTGCTTGCATTGCATTGCGCGGATTTTGTATGGTTATTGTTGTAACTAAATTAATGTTTGAGCTTTCAGAATCAGGAGTCATCAACCTGTCCAATAATAATTTTATTTGTTCTCTTGTTAAATGCTTCCAACTTTCACTATCTTTGATTTTCGTGTAATTGAATTTAATAAAAGCTATTGTGTACTTTTTGAGATCTTCTTCCGCAAATAAATCAGCCAAAACGAAGGTATTCAAGCAGTTATCACAGTTAATATTGATAGCGAGAGATTGAACACAGAGTGGTTTGAGATCTTCCAGTTCATATTTGCCTGCAGCATACAACAGTTCACTAGCAATTGAGTCAATTTCGTTAACTTTTCCTGAATAGATAAATCGAATAAGCTCTTTTAAAGATTTTGAATTAATGTCATCTATTTTTGCTCTCTTCTCTTTTCCTTCTTGCAATTTTGTGTTAACCATGGCTTCGAAAACGGGAGATCTTATTGATAGAATATTTTTATGCACAAAAATTTCTTCATCTTCTGATGTGATCAAAGTGAAATCGCTGTAGATTTGATTGTTGAACATCTTTTCAAATTGATTTGATAGAATCGTATTAGGAACAGATATGTTTTCCTTATTTTCTATAAAACGAAAGAACACAACCACTTCAATCATTTTGTCACGAATTATATGAGGCATTTGTCGAGATAAATCCTTTGATGCAAGACACTTCCCAAGCTTCTGTTCATAAAACATTTTTTCAATTTTTCCCTCTGCACGATTAATAAGTTCATTCATGTAGAAATCTTTTAGTTTCATATCATAATGTATTATTAAACTAGAGTAGTCATTGTAATATGTATCTTCAGTATCTTTACGTAGAAAAATGTTCATTGTGCTTCTATTTCGAACTGCTACAAGCTTGCTGTAAATATAATAAAAGGACATATAAACAAATTAAATACGAATTAAAGAGAAAATTACTCACAATTTTGCAACTCTGTAATTAGAAAATGTTACACGAAAGACAGGAGATTGAAATAAATTAAAATTAGGATTGTGGAAGTAATCTAAACTAAAGTTTTTTAGCTTCCACGTTACTTTAACGTTAGTATATCCGAAGAACTTTATTTTTGCTGTGCTTGACATCTTTCTTTGAATGAATTTTAATAATAAAATAAAAATCAGACGTGGACACAAAAGAAAAACAACAAAGATCAAAAATAGCAAATGAGAACAACAAGTTGCTCTTTTTAGCTTCCATTTACTTTTTTGACCTTTTTTTTACTAATTTTTGAACTTTGTTGCTCACATTTAACCTTTTTTGCTCTTTATAGTGTTTGCATGCCAGGATATCGGTAATTTAATCTAGAGAATTTAATGTCAAAGTACAAAAAAAAGTAAAAAGATTAATAAATCAGAGTTGTTATGGGCGAAGGGCGAAAAAAATTTTAATTTTGAAAATATCTGTCTTATTAGTTATTTGGTTGTTATAATTATGAAAGAGCTGGGGAAAATTATTTTTGGAACTATTGCATTTAATAAACACCATGTGCGAACTATAAAAAGTGTTTAGTACAGTATTAAGTATTTGGACTGTATTAAACACTTTTGATAGTTCGCACATGGTGTTTATTGCATGTGCGAACTTTTAAAAGTGTTTATTTATGTATTTTATACTATATTAAACACTTTTTTAGTTCGCCCGCAATTTCGCCCATAACAACTCTGCAATAAATAGTGAAAATGAGCAACTTGGAGCAAAAAAGAGCAACACTTGGAATAAAAATAATTTATAAAATCATAAACAAAGAAAAATCAAACGTGTTCCACAGAATAATTCGCTAAATTTAAGAATATTTAAAAAATGAGAGCAAAAAAGCTTTATTGTTTGATATTCGTGGTAATAAGTGCAGTGATTTATGCAGACTATAATTTAATTCATCGTGTAAAGAATTATTACATCGAATCAAAATTTCGACATTATGCTTTTGTAAAATTACGTGTTTACGAGCCATCATTAATTTCGTGTGATTTCAATCCTGTTTGTTTCATTACAATAAAAGGATTAGTCACAGATCATATCAATTTTTATATTTTATCACCATTGGCTGCAATTATCAATCAAGTTCTTCAAATCGATGTCCTTCAAAAACAAGTTCCTGATTTGAATGTTGCGAATGCAATTTCAATATCACATGCTTTTGTGGGATTAATTGCTGGCTTCTTTATTGCATCAAGTAAACTAAGATTTCGTAGAATTGGAGTAATTCTTTTTGAATTAAGATACTTGCTGAATAATTTAGGTAAAAATTTTGCAATTTTGTACACTGTAATTAAATTTTCATATAATTTTCACATTTAGGTAAAATTGCATCGAAAGACTTGTATAATGGAGAATATAAAGAATTTTCTGAAATACAAAAAATAACATCTTATATTGATGTTTTCTGTAATATGATATCGATAGTGTGGTTGTTGTTTGTTATAAATTCTTTTATAACCGAAACTGAGCTTATGAATTTGCCCGTATTCACAAGATATAACAAGAAATTCACAACACAATTGAAAAATGCTGTACTTTTAGATGTTTTCATAATAGCAGCTTTGCTATTTTTATCCTATCTCGCTTGCAATCGTTATATAATCATTTTTGAAGAAAAATTTGATGTATACGGAACAGAATTCATTAAATCACCAATCTTTTTAGCTATTGCTTGGATGTGGAAATTGTTCAACATACATGCTTTGATTCAGTACACAATGATTGCTATTTTTACAAACAACTTGATTTGCTTTGTAAAAACAACTTCAATTCCTTTGTTTTTGTCACTTATTTATATATGTATTACAAGTGAAATTCTTGTTAAAATTATTTTTCCTTAATAACAATTTAATCTGTAAAAGAATCATTCAATAAGCATTTTTTTAAATTTAAATTTATTTTTTAATGAAGATTTTTTTAAAATTTAAATTTAGGACATACAGACTTATTTTTGAACTAAGATTAACATCATAAATTTTTTTTTCTGAATAAAATAAATTACAGAGCTAAAACATTTAATAAACTTTTCATTTTTCATCATCACACTTGTAATTTAAAATGCTCATTAATGCTGTTCTATGGAATTTTTTTTTTCTACCGTATTAAGTATTTTTTTGGCATCTATAGATTAGGTTGATTATGGAATATTTTTTCATTTCTTTTTTTTGGATTTTCTTTTCACGCACCAATATAAAGTTTAAAAGCAATTTCATATTAAAAAGTTTATGTACTCGTAATTATTTCGAGATAAAATGAAGATTGTTAATATTTTCAATGTCATAGAATTTATGGAAAATTGCTATTTCTTTAATATTCATAGTTACACATAAATTTGAAATTTTATAAACTACAATATTCAATAAGTATTCCCCTTTTTCTTCATTTTTCATCTTGCGTAATATTTTAGAATTACGATTTCATGATTTCAAATGTTTGTTCTCAAAAAATTGTCATTAATCACTTTATCAAAACAAATTTCATTTTTCATCAAAAAAGTAAGAATAATCTACTGTCATATTTTTTAAAAATTGTGCATTGTTTCACGTCATTGAGTCTTTTATGTCGTCAAAGCTTACTCCTACCTTCTATTCTGTTCTTCTTTCTCGAGCATATAGAATGAGAGTGGAGTGAGTCATGAACACATACATCTTTCTTTTTCTTCTTTAAGCTTTGAAAATGTGAGGAAATTCGTTAGATATTTCACGTACAATTTGTTGATCGCCTTGCGATTCAACTTCTTCTTCACAAAAAATTCTTGTAAAAATTTTCATCAAATCAAGTGCACGATGTTGATGTTCTGCATAGTTGGTATTTCTTAAAATTCTGCGGCAGAGTTCAAGATACCATTTACGATGCTATTTGAGAATAAATTAAATGAATATTTTTCAATAGTAAAATATTTTACACAACTTACCACATTTCCTGGTGATAAATCAGACAGTTGACGCACTAGAATATCAATTAGCACCTTGATGTCGTTTGTATAGAATAAATTAGTAGTTTCAGGAATTGAAAAGAGATCCACAAGAATTTTCAATACTGAATTAATTGGTGGTTTTGTGTGTTTTAATACAAAAACGGGATCCTCTGAAAAATCATAATTAATTTCAATGTTCTGTGAGTAACAATGAAACACTCACCTTCACGATTAATAAGTAAGAGTATTTTTTCAGTAAATGATTTTGATGTTTTGACATTTCTCATTGCTTCTAAAATAGTATTTTCAGTGAAATTATCAAATTGCAAGTTGAATGCAAGAAGCAAGTTCAAGCAGACATCTGATAAAAATTCAGTTTGATCATCTTCAAGAGGATTTTCTATAAGATTTAATATGAATTCTACAAAGCCTTTTTCCATCATATCAAAATGACCGATAGGCATTTTATGACCAGCACTAAAAATCATTATAAGCATGACACTGAGTTCACTCAATTTTTCCAAATTATCTGTATTTGATAACATTTCCTGAACTAATTCAAGAGGCAAAATTGAACTAACTAAAATTTCCACACATGTAAGATCTAATAAGCACATTGCTTTGAATACTTTTAATAAAAGCTTTCGAATATTCCAACGAGACTCCATCTGATAGTACAAGACAAGATTATTGACTGAATTATATGCATCACACGACATTTCATAACGACAAACTTTTGGGTCTGCATCAACTAAAATCCTTATCAATTCAGTTAAAAAGTTTGTAATGTCAGTTTCATCTTCATAAAGCATCCAGCTTCTCTGTTGTGAATCATTTTTCGCATCAATTAGCTCTGCAAATAAATTACGAAGTCTTTGTGCATCATGAGTTTCACCAAGAAGATTATCTGGTACAGTTAATGGGTTTGTCAAATGCACAGCAATTGGATCGAGATAACGTGTTGATTCAGGAATTAAAGCTTCCATTTCGTCAATTACTACACGTAAAGCGAGTTGAGAAAGTTCATGACTTAAATTTGTATTCTTTCTTATTGATTCAACAATTTGATAAACATCTTGTTCTTCAATAATTATCAAATCGTGTTTTTCAACATTTTTACATCCACCATTTGCAACAACTTTTTCATCGCTACTGACAGCACCAGCTCCTCCACTCGAGCTCTTTGAATTGTCAGATTTTTCTTCTTTGATATCTGCTGTTGTTGCTGATGACGAGTCACCACAATTGTTTGGAATTGCTGGCATTATTTCTTCGTCATCGAAGTCTTTTGTGACAATTGTATCGTCTGTTGTGCTAGTGATAGTTATTGTTGTTGTTCCCGTAGTTTCTCCTGATGAAATTTCTGATAAAATGCTTGTATCTGGATTGCTTGGCGAGGTCAATGATACATCTTCAAGCTTTGTTGCAAGAACACTCATGCTTGGACTTTCTTGTATCATTTGTGGCAATTTTACATCGTTTACACATGAAGTCGACATTGATTTTTTGGCTGTTTCGTGTTTGACTTTTGCCTTTTCAGGCTCATGCTGGTGTTCTTGTTCTTTTTCTTCTGATTGTTCATCTTTATATTCTTCACGTTGATGTTTAACAATTGAACCATTTCCAACTTGCTTTTTATGTTTCTTTTCTTTGGGTGGCAATGGCTGCTCAGCAACTGTTTCTCCCATCATGATTTTTTCTAAATTTTTCTTTCGTTCAGTTAGATTCAAAATAAGCTGTTCACGACTTATGATATTGTTTATCTCCTTCTCGTCGGAATGTTTCAAGTTAGTAATTGCTGTTTCGATAAACTCGAGCAAGAAGCGAGGCTCCACCTTAAAAATAAACATCGTTATGTTGCGTCTTGTATATATAATGAATTAGTAGCGATAAGATAATGAAATTAAGAAATATTGCGAAGAGAGACACGACGATGATGATGATGAATAAAATTTTTATCGATTTTTTTTCTCTTTCTCGTAATGTATCATGTGTGTGATGTGGGTGGATGCTGCATTTTTTTGGGGGAGTATTAATTTACCTGAATTTTTTCTGTGTAATTTGAAGGAACAAATCCAATTTGACCTCTTTCATTGACAACTTGCCACCAATTTCGTTGACGTGCTGATGTTTGATGTAAAAGAAAAAGTTCATTTTCTTCAAATCTAAAAAAGACATTACCAATTTGTTACACAATATAATTTTTTTGAGATGTTATTTAAGATTATAAAAGGATGTCACTCACGAAATTGTCTTCGCATATACAGCTTGAAAGTCATAAAGTGCTTTGAGCATAAATGTTTCTAAAGGAAATAGATGAGAAAGATTATTGACATAAAAAATCAATAAGACAATGGGACAAGTTTTTAAACAAACCATTTTCGAGAAGAAATTTATCTTCTTTTGAGCTTTCTTTACTCATTTTGACTTTTCAACACTTTTATACACAATTATAAACATTTATTTGTTTTCAACACTCACGTTTTTTCTATTTTCAAAATATTTACGAAATTTTCTCTAAAAGTTTTTCTTGCTTATAGAGTAGACGAAATACCGATTTTAACATTTTCTCGATAATTTTGTCTAATGATAGCGGTCTTTTTGAATCGCTACCTGCAAAGTTTCGTCTCGAAAATGAAGTTTAGTAGAAAACAAAAAATATCATTTATTAAATTTGAGAAGAGCATATTTTATTGAAAATTGATGGAAATATCAAGCTAATTTTTCTAAAATATAATGTGAAAGTTAGTTAATAGTGTTCTTTATATTTTACCGCCTCAAAAGTTTAGTAAATCGTGCAATTTATTAGGATATTTTGAAAAGAAAAAAAATATTTAGAAATAAAAGAAAATGTCTCTAAATCTTAATATTAAGCAAGTAAAAGGCAATTTGCAGCGTTTATTTGATAAGAACCTGACTGATTTGGTTCGCGGACTGCGAAATAACAAAGATAATGAGGTAATATGAGAGCGAATAAATGATTTTTATCTAGATCCGCAGTAAAGTTCTTTGCGAAAATCCACATCAGCAATTCTTTTCTCTAATAAACTTTCATTCCTTCTTCTTTCACTTTTCTCTTAGGCAAGTTATATTGCTCAGTGCATTGAGGAGATTAAACAGGAATTGCGGATTGACAATATCAGCGTTAAATGCAATGCTGTCGCGAAATTAACTTATGTGAGTAGAAAATTGTGATTCATTTGTATTCACTGATAAGAAGAACCAGTGTATTGATGAAAGAAAAACAAAAAAAATTATCAAATTCCTTTCTTTTAGATTCAAATGTGCGGCTATGATATCTCATGGGCTGGATTTAATGTCATCGAAGTTATGAGTTCAAATAAATTTACTTGCAAACGTGTCGGCTATTTAGCGGCCTCTCAATCCTTCCATCCCGGCACTGATCTTCTTATGTTAACGACAAATATGATACGAAAAGATCTTAGTTCAACAAATCAGTATGATGCTGGAGTGAGTTAATTGATTTTAATTAACAACTTTTGACTTAATGGAGTAACTTTTTTAGGTTGCACTGAGCGGACTGAGTTGCTTTATTTCACCAGATTTATCGCGTGATTTAGCGAACGACATAATGACATTAATGAGCTCTACTAAACCATATTTACGCATGAAAGCCGTCCTTATGATGTATAAGGTGTTTCTTAATCATCCAGAAGCTCTTCGACCAGCTTTTCCAAAACTTAAAGAGAAATTAGAAGATCCAGATCCAGGTGTTCAATCTGCTGCCGTAAACGTTATTTGTGAATTAGCACGGAAAAATCCAAAAAATTATCTCTCTTTAGCACCCATATTCTTCAAATTGATGACAACTTCTACCAATAATTGGATGCTCATAAAAATTATCAAACTTGTAAGTTGATTGACATTTATTTTTATCTAATCATAAAATAATTCTTTTACGCATACAAATGAAAAAAGTTTGGGAGTCTTGCTCTTTACGGTGGACCTTGCTTGAGCATGAGTCTTGCGAAACCGTTAATCGAAATAATAGCAAGGTTTTGTGTTACTTCAATCTTTATTTTCTATTTATGCTATGCATTTATTCTTCATATGCTAATTTAGTTTGCTAATATAATATTATCCTTTATCTTTGAATGTAGTTTGGCGCATTGACACCTATTGAACCTCGATTAGGGAAAAAATTAATTGAACCGCTTACGAATTTAATTCATAGGCAAGTTACGCTTTTTGCTTTATTATTTACTTGATTGATTATTAAAAAATTTAATTTTGTTTTTACAGTACATCTGCAATGAGCCTTCTTTATGAATGTATTAACACTGTTATTGCCGTGTTAATAAGTATAAGTAGCGGAATGCCAAATCATATAGCATCAATACAATTGTGTGTGCAAAAGCTAAGAATTCTCATAGAGGATTCAGATCAAAATTTGAAATATCTCGGTTTATTGGCAATGTCAAAGATACTTAAAACTCATCCGAAGAGTGTACAGGCACATAAAGATTTAATTCTCGCATGTCTCGATGATAAAGATGAATCAATTAGATTGAGAGCTTTGGATTTATTATATGGTATGGTTTCGAAAAAGAATCTCATGGAGATTGTAAATAAGCTGCTTGGACATATGGAACGAGCTGAAGGAAGTGTTTATCGAGATGAGCTTTTATTAAAAGTTATTGAAATTTGTTCTCAAGAATCATATCAACATGTCACAAATTTTGAATGGTATTTGACGGTTTTAGTTGAGTTGATTCAACTTGAAGCCGGTTCGAAGCATGGATCAGTGATTGCTGATCAACTTTTAGATGTTACAATTCGTGTGGAAACAGTTCGAAAGTTTTCAGTAAATGAAATGGTAAATTTAATCAACTCTTTTCCATGTTCTTCGCAAACAAGTACAATGTATGAGGTGCTTTATGCAGCAGCTTGGATTGTTGGCGAATTCACAGATCAACTGGAAGTTCCTTTGGAAACGATCAAATTATTTCTTCAAGAACGCTTTATTCCTGGTCACATTCAAGCTGTTTTTGTGCAAAATTCTATTAAAATATTCGTTCACATTATCGAAACATCAATTAAAAATGGAAATATTTATGACATTAAAGAAGCTGCAGATTTGATGGAGAAAAATTTGCAACATTTTCTAAGCTCTGGTGATATCGAAGTGCAGGAAAGAGCTTCTGCTACACAAATGATTGTAGAAACTGTTAAATCACTGCTTGGAAATGAAAAAGTACCAACAAAACCCATAACAAATCAAGATCTTTTAAATGACCTCAACGATCATGAAAACGGAAATGAATCAGCAGATGTTATTGCTACTACTGAAACATCGCTTCCTTCTGGTCTTGTAGAAATTGTTGCTGATTTGAAATTATTATATGAAGGCGAATTGCTTCCAGTTGCACCTAAAGCTCAACGCAAAGTCCAATTGCCAAATGGCCTTAATTTAGATGAATGGATCAATGGTCCACCTAGCGAGAGTTCAAGTGATGAAGAAGAAGAAGAGAGTAAAGATGGCTTATTTGTATCGACTTCAGAAAGAAATAGTGAGCGAGGCAGTCGTAAAGATAGCTTCGAACCAACACCAGAAGAGCTTGAAAAGGTAAAAAAAATTATTAATTAATTTACTTTAAATGTGTTCATATATGTTACATTTACAGATAAAAGAAGCAAGAAAAATGCTTCAAGCTCATAATCCAAATTATCTTAAATCATCACCCTCAAGTAGCCGTGGAAATGGTGAAATGAAAGACTATGATAATATCGATGAGATTCCTATTGCAGAATTAAGTCTTGATGTTCAGCTTAAGGTTCATTGTAAGTATAATTAATGAAGCTTTACATACATTATTATAAATAATTATCTTTTAACAGCAAAAACTAAAAGATCTGACAAATATCTTGAAGAAAGTCGTAAAGCTCAACGAAAAGAGAAAAAAGAAAATAAATCATCAAAGAAAACTAAGAAAAAATCAAAAAAGAGTAAGAAACAACAGGTGTCCGAAAGTGAATCAGAAGAAGAGCCACAACCAGTTCATTTAGTTAATAAAATGAGTGAGTTACCGGAAGGAGCAACTCTCTCTGACAATGACGATAAAAACGAATTAGATCCTAATGATCCGCATCGTGCACTCGATATTAATTTAGATATAGATGATGGACTTTATGCACCTTCTTCAAATACAACCAATGTAACAACATCAAAATCTAAGGCAACATTGAAAAACACTATTGTTAATGATTCAATTGAACCTGTAAAGATTAAAGGAAAATCACATCGTAAAAAGAAAGAATCAGAACTTAATTTGTTGTTGGAGGGAGAATTGAATGAGAGTAAAAAAGATAAGAAAAAGCATAAGCGAAAAAAAGAAACAAACGATGATATGAATTTATTAGATGTAACACCTCCACAGGTAAATGATCAAAAGGTTAAAAAATCTAAGAAAAAGTCGACAAAAGGTGAAGTAGACGAAAGTGAGAAGCGTGAAAAAGACAGATCAAAGAAACACAAGAAATCATCGTCATCCTCATCGAAAAAAAGAAGTGAATACGAAGAAGCGTTTTGAAATCTTGCGAAAATTTCCATTAAACATAACACAAGTTATTGCATTATTCTTTCCTTGTCATTCATGATACATCCTTCATTACTAAAATTAATTAATAAATTATAATATTAACAACAAAACAAAAAAATATGATATAAGAGTGGTTGGAAAGCGATGATCGTTTTGCTTTGCGCTTAGTTAAATAAAAAAATTTCCTTACTGAGATTCCACTGATGATTGCCAAAATCATATAGGTACTTTTTCTAAAAAAAAACGATTTATTATGGCAAAATCTATCTATGACATTTATCTTTCTATTTTTTCATTGACATGTTTATGATGTAATGTAATTTTAATTATTGTTTAAGCACTTTACTTTGATTTTTCTCTATGATGTTATTCACTGTTAATATCTATAAAAATAACATAAACGATCAAAAAACATTTAATAAAATAATGATATGCGAAAAGTTTTTCCTTATTTTATTTCTCATAAACTTCTAATTTTTCAGAATTAAGTAGTTATCAATGAGCATGATACAGCAGTTACACAGAAACTTAAAATTTGTAACGGTTATTTTTCAAAAAAGTTATAAAATAAAATTTTCGAAGATTTTTGTTGACAAAAATGGCGGAAGAAATAAAATCTAAAAAACCGCGTTTGCGAACATTTACTGTTGCTGAAAATGAGTTTCTACTCAATAATGAACGAGTTGTCGACTATTACAAAGCAAGAAAAAAGGATCGAAATCTAATTGCACAAGAAATTGAAGATGACATGAAAAAGGAATTTTTTACGACGCGAGATTTTATTGAGGTAAATTTCTCATTAAAATTTAATAAAATAAAAGAAAGACAAATAATTTATTTCACAGATTATGTGTCGTTTAAACAATTTACGTAATCAATATCAAAACTGTTGCAAATTAAGTGAATTTGGTATCAAATGGCGCTATTTTACCAAAATGTCTCAAATAATGGATCAAGTTCAAGATGAGTTATCAATTGCTGGAGCAGTTGATTTGCTGCCACCTTCGCCAAATAAATCCATTGATTGTTAAACTATATTAAACTAACAAAATATTTCTGTAAATAAAATCAGAAATAAAAATATTTTCAATTTAAATAACTTTCATTGCTAATTCTTTTAAGTTTTTCATTTTGTTAAAGGAAAATTTTTATACCGTCTGTTTAAATTCAAACCCGGTGAATTACATAAAATTTCGAAAGGGATGTAAATAAATAAAATAGCAATAAGCAATAAAACATTTTTTGCGTATTAAAAATGAAATTGGCTGATAAGTTGTCAAAAATAAATCCAATTTATTTAAAACAATTTGTGGATCTAGAACAGAAGAATAATGTGATCAAGGTCAGAAGTATAACACCGTTATTTCAGAATCTCTTAAATAATGTACGTAATGAATACATAAAATTTCACTCAAGTCGCGATTCGCCAAGCATTCCAAATTTTTTTATTGACTCAACTGATGAGAAAGAAGCACTTGATCATGCAGCTTATTTGTACAATTCAAAGTTCACTGATGCTTACACGAAATTAAAAGCAGATCAAGAGTTGCCATTTTCAATAACTGAAGAAGTTAAAGAAAAACATAATGCAATCGAGTGTATTGATGATGGTAGTTTACGAGTAATCTTTCCAAAGCGCTATATTCTCAGGACATCTTATTTCGTAAGTGGGAGTTTCAGTCGTGAATCTTTCTATCACATGCAACGACAACATAAAATTTTCTGGATGAAGCATGGCTCTTATCCTGGAAAATATAGAATCTCGGATCAAAAAGTGTTTCCACTTTACAAAATGGTCAATATTCAGTCATCAGTTACCGAATACACATTTAATATTGAAGGACTCAAGTTGTTTTCATTAAAGGATTGTTCAGATAAAGATGTTAGAGAGAATTTTGTAGCAAAAATTCCAAATAAAAAGAAAGAAGTCATTCCTGATGTTATCAAAACTGTCGTTGATCTGCAAACTGCTTCAATGGCATTCCTTTTTGACGCTCTGAGTCTAACCGATTATTACACTGCCTTTCATCGTCGTATTGCACCATTCCAATTATCAATAATCCCAAATGGAAGCAGAGAAAACGCAAAGAAGCTCAATGACTTGGCAAGATATATCGAATTACTGATTATTGAAAGCGAGCCGAAAATTAAAGTGCTTAACGACTTAAAGACTCGAAATTATGATGAAAGTGAATTTAATAAGCAGTGTGCTTTACATGATAAAATGGGAATTCCGTACAATATTTTGTTAGATGAAAATTCACTTAATGAAGGTTTTCTGAAATTAAGAAATCGAAATACCACACTGTCTGAAAAGATTCATCTAAGTGATGTCACAGATTATCTGATAAAAATTTTTATCTCTTAAAATTATGTTAATAAAGTGCCTTTTTATAAAAAAAGAAGATTTGTTTGATTTGCTAATTTATTTGACAGCTATCGGGTGTTTGCTTACAGAAGATTATTTTCCATGATCTTCTTTATTCAATATATTTTAATTCTCAAATTTCTATGGGTATTATAACAAAATTCTTGCTAATCAACTTATGTTTGTTTTAAGGATTGGCTCATTAATATCTTCCTAATATCGCTTAAAGAATTTATTTTTTTTACAAATTTGACACAAGTCAGACGTGTTAAGTTTATTAGTAGGGGCTATCTATATAAAATGATTAACTACAGTATTTTAATCTGTAGTAATTTGCTTTACACATTTTAGAGAATATCAGCATTAAACAATGAAGAAATAGTGTTGAAAAAAAGTTATTAAGGACTCAAAATTTTTAACTGAATCAATGATACTAAATAAATTGACTCAGTGAAAACGACACCTAACAAAAGTTTCCAATTAAATGAAAATAAGCCACAGTTGAAGTTTGGTATATTAAATTTTGGAATTAAAATTTCCATTTCAATAGCTTCATTAATTTTCAACTTGAAGAATTTCACACATTTTCCAATCTATAAAAAATATAAACGTTTAATTAGAAAATGAACGTGGTGCTATATTTACCTCAATT
>JACWBX010003650.1:37060-48929 GCA_014622435.1 Polypedilum pembai
TGTTATCATTTACACAATTTGCATTGTATTTTTATTTTGCAATTTAAATTCAACATTTGTCTCGCTTTATGAAGCAATGATTGATAAATTACTGTAGAATATGATAGGTGTGTTTTGTAGTTATGTGAATTAAAGTGGAATTTTTCAAAAGCTGAAAACAATGAATTTTCTCATTTGACTGAATGAAGAATATTTTTAAAAATATTTTATTTATGAATTCAAAATATTCTATACAAAGCTACAATTTTCCTTTGTTTTGCTCTGATTTAATAGCATTTTGCAGAAACTCGAACTGTCCTTAAATGGACTGAGGGGATCAGTTAGTTAGCTAGCTGATCTTTGGCCTCATAATGTTGTCATGAAAGAGTTTTAGTGATCAAATCTTGTAACTGAATCAAATCCTCCTCCTCAAAGGCTTTTGTACCTTGATTCAGGCTATTGTACTGTTACTTTCTATACTTTGAGGTTCATCTAAAATCGTTCTTTGATGACCAAGCCCTATCTATCTGAAAAACTCTTGACAAACATTCTTTTTAACGAAATTTTTTTCCCCAACAAATGGCATTTAAAGAAGTTCATATAAAAAAGTTTTTCTTCTTCATGATAATAGCATACTTAGCTCTATGAGAGATAATTTTATGACTGTATTATGCATACTGCGACACGTGCTACAACTATTTGCGTCATTGTATTTTCAAAACCTTTAATAAACTTCAATCACTTGAAACATGTTGAATATGACAAAGGCAGAAAAAAATGGAAATTTCTACTTAATGCATTCGACATTACAACATAAAACGACTTTATTTAAAATGAGAAAGGAGTAGAAAAAAAGTTTTGCTAGTGTAATTCGAGATGAAAATTGAAATGACATTTTTCCGCTTTAAAACGCTTTCATTTTGTCTTTTCGAATTTAATTTCCATTATCAATGCAGTTCCAATTTCTTCCTTTTCTTCTCCTTGTTTGACGAAGCACAAAGAAATTATTTTTTTTTTGTTTCAATAAAAAGCGAGACCGGAAGATAATTTTCTGCAAGCAAATTCCACTCCGATTTCTTTTTGTAGTTTTTCGAGAAATGACAAAAGAGTTAGTTTCGATTTCAATCGATTATTTCTGTCTATCTTTGTCAACTACACTTTTAAAATTCAACAGACAATGCAACAAACTAACAAGTGCAATGTTTCTTGCTTTGATGAGTTTAGAAAAGGACAAAGAAAAAAATAATAAATGGTAAAATCGAATTTATTGAATTTCCTCTTTTGATGATTTGAAACTTTCAAAGCGATTTTCCCATTTTTATCAAAGACAAAAGAAAAAGTTTAAAATGAAAATTATTTTTTCATCCTTTTTTGTTTCAAATCGAAAAACAATTTCGAGTGAATTTCCTCAACTGCTATCTATCATTTTTTTTCATAAAATCAGGAAATCTTTTTCATAACATAGTTTTTTTTGGTGCATGGGATGGCGGAAAAATAGCAACATATTTGATACGTGATAAGAAAGCATAATTAAGTAAGAGAAAAAAATGTATACAACACAAAAAAAGGCTCTTGATGGTGTGTGCTCTTCAATAATCGAATGCTCGTTCACTCACTCATTTCTATCATCACATGCATGTGTATCATCATCATCAGCAGTAACATAACAACTCGCTCTTTGTAATTTTCCCTCTAGCGCAGTTATTATTCGATAAATGATGAAGACGATTCACTTTGGTTGGCTGTTAAATGTCAATGAACTTGTTTTTGTTTTTAATAAATAATTGCCAGGGTTGGACACTTGCAAAAATAATCATGAATAATAACAAATAATCATACTTTTTGAAAGCCTATTCAACAGTGAATTTCAAGAACTTACACAAGTTTAATCATTGCAAACTTTATTTTGATTGATAACTTTGTTTGAGCTCTCGCTAAAAGCTTTTATTTTGACCAAATTAGAGCATGATATTTCAATGAGTAAATTTTTCAAAAAATCATGATATTAAATTTCAGTTTTTCAGTCATATTTTGTGAACTAAATGGTCTAGAGCTCTAATTTTTGTACCATTTTGTTCATATTTCTATTCTTTATCAGAAACAATCATAAAATAGACATCGGTTTTTCCAAAAAATTTCAAATTTCCAGGAAAATCATCCCAAATATTCAGGAAAAAAATCATAGGAATTTATGGAGTGTCCACCCCTGGAATAATTGATAAAATGCGTCTCAATACTTTAACATACCGCGACATTCTTTCTATCACTATGATATTGAAGCATATTGCAGTAGATGTGAATGTATTGCAAAAAAAAGAAGAAGAGCAATCGAGAGAGTTCTCTTGATAAACTTTGCATAATTTAATTGAATTGAGAAAGAAAGAAAGACGAGAGTGAAAGAGAAAATTTTCTTTTCGTCATCAGAAATTTGTATACATACATCAACAGCGGCGTTTAAAATTCATCGAATGTAAGTGGATTCTCAATCTCATCATGTTGAGGTCAAATTTACACAAGCCATGAATTCTTATTCTTTCTCTTTTCCATTCTCCATTAATTCAAGAATGATGGGCATAAGAATGAGAAAGAATTTATAGGAAACCCATTAAAGTCATTGACCGAATTTAATATCTAAGAACCTCATTATAAAGAAAAACTATGTATGTATCTTTGTGTGTCTATGTCCATATATACACTTAAAAGAAAGGGAAATGTTAGGAAGCAAGAGCATAAAGAGCGGTATCTCTCCTCTCATGTCATTCCGGAATCTTTCAGTCACATCACGTTTTGAATCTGAAAATTACTTTTACCATTAATCGATTCTCGACTATCACACACACTCACAAAGAAACAAAAACATGAATGAGTGAAAAAGAATTGAATAGAAAAGAAGGAAAGTGCCGTTTTAGCTTGAGACAGAAAACTTGAAACAATAATAAAAATCATCCATAAAATAAGGATGTTGTCGACAATTAAGTCGTGATGCTTGTGAAGGGAGCGACAATGAATAAAAAAATGATATTCTATAATAGCGGCAGAGAATGCAGTAAATATCACGCATGGATGAATTCTTTCTTCTAATATTCATAGCAAAACAAAGAGCAAAAATAGGGAGGCATACAATAACAACCATGTTTGTTCCGGAGTTTCTAACTACAACGCAATTAGCATTTACGATATTTTGATTTTTGCATTTTCTCTTTCTTAATCGGACCCAAGTTCTCTTTCATTTGCCTTTATGGCATTTTGATAGTCATTAAGAGAAAGAGCGTAGAGAACAATAAAGAGTGAGAGTTTGTTGACTGAAATAATACTTTTTTTTCTTATAATTGGATTGGTATTACATTCATTTCTTTATTTATGGAAGTAGAGAAGAAGACGCAGATGTTTTTATTGTCAATTACAGAACCTGTAGAACTTTTTCTCTATCTCTATTTAACTAATTTGATCGAGCATCTTAAAGTACTAATGAAGAAAATTAAATTATGAAGACTTTAATATCACTTAGAAAGAACTTTATCATGTGATAAACTTATCTTTGATACTTGTTTAATTTTCATCTTCGTCATCTTCTCTTTAAACATCAAAAAATTATGTTTCCTGCTCAAAAGAAAAGAATTTCAACGCTTTTTTCTCTGTTGCTTGCAATGTTATCTCTTCAGCTGTTTAAATAACATTTTTCTTCCACCGTTGCCTTTTATTATTATCATATCAACGATATAAAGTATAGTAAACAAAATTATAGGTGCTGTATTTTATTTTTATAGTCTTGCGTGCATAAAAAGTCGTAGCAGATTATTGTAGCATTTTTTCTCTGGCATCGTGTTAAATGAGAGATTTCTAACGTGTGTGAGAACAAGATTTCGATATTTATCTTATGTAATGAGCTTGTTTTACATAAATTTATTGACTTACAGAATAATTTAAGAATGAAACATTTGAATTTTAATCTTATTGTAAATAAGTAGCAGATTTTATAAAATAATCATGCCTAAGTAATTTCAATCAACAACAATTTAATCTCTTTAAATTGAAGCTTAAAGTTTGCAATAAATTGCAGCCAATTAAGTTTTTATTTTCAAACTTTAAAAATTTCAACAGTGCTGCTTATCGATAAATTGTTTTTTGGCAATGAGAAAATTCTTTTTTTCGTTCAACCCACTTTAAAGTTGAATAAGCTAGCACGATTTTTACTCTCTCTCTCGTTATAGATCTATTGAAAAGCTACTGTTAAGCCGTCATTACATAAAATAAATCTTGTTTCTATAAGAAATAAATTTCTCATCAGAATCTTAAGATATAGAGCAAATTATTACACTTTGTGTCTATTCAGAAAGACTAGAAAAAAAATTTCCACTTATTTCTACTCAATCGATGAATATCATTCACTGATGAGCGTCTTTTCACATGTAAATTATCGCATCTAAGTGATTTCAAATTGTAGCATGAGCAATCGTTGATAACATCTAAAATGCGGATGATGAAGAGTGAAAAAAAATCCTCCTTTAAGAAATCAATTGAGAATACATTTGAATGGAAATATTATCGAGCTAAATTACCCCGATTACATAGAGCATTGAATGGGGCCCATCTTCACTCTAGATATACACAAATTTATGCACTCATACAAAGAGAGAAGAGTGATAAAAAGAATAGCTTGCATGCCATCAGAATAGAAAATTTAGACAACAAACGACAATTGATGTTATAAACATTTTGATTTTCAATCTCTTTTTTCTTCTCTCATCACACTATTCCACTTATATGTGCATAGCGTGCTACTCTTCTGTATTTTATGTACTTCACACAGCTGTATAACAAATTTAAATTCAAAACACGACGAAATTCAAATTGATTTTCGATTGATTTTTTTTTTCTTTCTTATCGCTTGTTGACTGTTTTCTTATTCATTTGTGGAAAGAATTGATTTTTATTTCTGATAAAGTAACTTGCTACTTATTTAATTGATGTGGTTGCTCGTAAAGTATGTTATTAGTCTCAACCGTTACTGTACAATTAAAAAATTTAAATCATTAGAATAATTTAAAGAGGGAACGTTTTTTTGTTCAGAAGTTTGTTCATTCAACTTGCTTTTAATAAATCAAACTCAATTACTCAAGTACTTAAAAATGCGACTCTCTTGAAGTATAGTTCATGATACTTTCTTTATTATGATTGTTAATGTATAAGTAGAACTCTCAATACACCCACGAATAATGTATGTGACATGCGAGGCCGTCTGTTGATGAATATTGATTAAATCAAACATCTTTCAATAAAGCCAACTTTATGTTAGACTCTCATGAACAGATTTCTTTCAATACTTATCATTTCAATAACTTTTTCATCGCACGCCTCAATTTAAAAGAAAAAACTTTTTATTTTTCATCTCCTCCTTTCTTTCGTTGTCGACTCTGTCTTCATTGTCATGTGAGACCAACTCAATTCACATTCATAAACTTGAGAATATTTTGACGCTCTTATTTTGCGGTTTTTCTTCGAAATATTTTCCTTTTTCGAAATGATGATGTTTTTGTTACTCAAAATTGTGGTTTCTTTAGGGAATATTTTTGTATTCAGTGGAGTATTTTCATTAATAATAATTTAATTTATAAAAGTGATGGATTATGTCGTGCTTTTTTGCTATTTCAGTGATATGTTGTGCAACATGTGTTGCTTATAGTTCAAAAACTACATCTTGTAAATTTTTCTTTTATTAAAAAACTTTGTGATTTGTCCAATTTTTTGTTTCTTGTTAAAAATCAGGCATGGACATACAAAGAAAGAGCAAAATTGATCAACAAAGATTAAAAAAGAGCAACTTGAAACATCATGTGTCTAAGAATTGCAGATAAAGAAGAAAAACAAGCTATCAAAATCATTTAATGCCATTTTTTTCAACTCTAAGTTATTGAACAATTTTTCCCCTCTAACTTTAATTTCGTGATAGAAACCATAAAAGTCATTTTGACAGCATGAAACTCTTAAGAATTATATACACATGTGTGAAACACAAGAGAACACATACTAGAGTCAATTGGCTTATTCAAATATTTCTCTTTAATTCCCATTTGTCTTAAGACAGCCACTTCACATGCGTCTAATCGAAATTATTCTCATTTCAATCAGTTCAAGAACAAGAAGTCGCCATGAAGTCACACATAACTAGTATAAACAATACACGACAGTGGCAATAATAAATGAAATTCATCATCATCAATGTAGTCAGTCATGAATAAGATTTTCATGCATAATGTGACTTGTTTTAAATGTATATACATTCACTTAGTAACTTCTTATCGTTTTTGCTGTATGTGTGGAGTTATAAGAAGTGGGACTCATATAAGTTATTGAATTACTTACATCTGATATCTTTCAGTTCTTTCTTTTTTTTTTCAAATGTTCAGTTTATCTCTCTTCTAATATAGCTAAAACTTTTTTTTCTTTTCGCTTCACTGATATTTTTGCGGGATATCATCAACGACAATTATTAAATGTTCTGGAAATTCATTCATAGAAAGAGCAAGCTTGTGCCGATTTTCTTCATTTTTTATATTTTTCTTCTCTTTCTTCTTCTTTTTTTCTATATTTAAGAAATGGAGAAAAAAGAGAAATTCTTTCGAGCAAGAAAATATGCTGTTTCCTGTTAATGACCACCAAAAAAATGAAAAATTATATGTCGTTGCGTTTAATGTTCTTCAATTCGTTCCTTTTGTCTCGCAGCGGTTGTGTGTTGCTGTTGGCGACAATTTTTTTTTTCTTTCATTCTTTTGCTTCGCTTTCTTAGTTAGCACATGATCGCACTTACGGCATCACCCCGCACTCGTACTCTTTGTCTTTCATTTTCTATTTTCAATGTCTGGCAACACAGCAACAAACAAAATTTTTTTATTTTACGATTTTGCATTTAGAATGAAATGAATAAGAAGAACAAGAATGTCAGATGGTTCTGTTCTATGTAAGAAAAGAGGAAGAAATTATTTTTATATTCAATGACAATAAAAACGAGATAATTTCGTACAAATAAATTTATTAAATTCTTACTGTGTGCTAAGCATTGGATTCACCACAAAAATTTGTTTCTTTCTTCTTATTTATGAACAATATGCGACCAGTGAGAAAGAGTCAAGCCGACTAGATATTCTTTTCAGTTATTTTTTTTTTTTGGCGTACAAAGAAGAAGAAGAATTCGAAAGAGTTTCAAGCTGCGTTTCGGGCAGCCTCACACACAATGTCTGAAAATGAAATAATTTTTAAATAATATTTTTCAGTATGTGATCTGACATTAAATGAGGCTATGGAAGAGAAAGAGCTATGAGAATCTTCCAAGCACGAGAAAAATTTTACAATCTGAACATGAACATAGCTGTGGCCAAAAAACGAAAAAAATTAAACCAAAAATCATTAGAGCATGAACAATAATTCATGTTTTGTGACTTCGATAACTTTTTTTCACAAGTCATCTCTCTGTTACTATACACATTCGCTTCATACATGTGTAAGCTGTTGGGAATGAAAACTCAATGGATGAAAACAATGGAATTTTTACAACAGAATTTAATTTAACTTTTTTTAAAAACTCTTTTGAGTCTTTCACTACCATATTTATGCGTGCTTATTTGTATGCTAATTAAGTGCTAGAAATTTTGCTTCACCAGTATAATGGATGTACACAGACATTTTTTTGATAGCGTTTAATGTTCGATAACGTTTGTCTAGTTACAATTGAACTCTAAGAATTGTATATAATTTATCAAATAAATGTAAAATGTGAGTAAATTTAAATATTAATAATTTATGTCATTTTGTGTGAAAATGTAGAGCAAATTCTGATCTTCAAATGTTTCAAAGTATTAATCATTCATACAAACTCAAATTATGAATTTATAACCAGTGATGTTACCGGCAAAACTCGCCGGTTTGATGAATTTCTCAAAATCGAAATTTTATATTTTTAATTATTCTTTTGTTACTGATTCTATATAGCTCCACGAGCTAAATAAAAGTAATTTAAAGATTTGTGACTCAGTTGGCCGGTGATTTATTACAATTTTAATCTTGCCGGTTTTGAAATTTTTTAAAAACCGGCGGAGACAAAAATTGATACAACTCAGCCGCAGCTATAGCAAAAAGCTTCAAATTACTTTTATTTTACTCGTAGAACTCTATAGAATCAGCAGCAAAAGAGTTTTTAAATTTAAAAAGCTTCAGTTTTGAGATATTTATCAAATCGGCCAAAACCGGCGAGTTTGCCGGAAACAACTCTGCTTATAACTGTTTAAAATACAAAATTTAATTTTTGTCAATCAAAATTATTGATGAATTCTGGTTTTAAATTATATATTGTGCGAACACACGCCATTGTGTAAGCTCATTTTGCAAATCGAAATCACAGCACTAGACTGAATGAGTTCAACAAAAAAAAACTTTTATTTTGAGAGCAGGAGAACTGAAAAAATTATGATTTGCGGTGAATAGAAATTAACACGAAAAAGCTGCAATAATCATTTTTATCAAATTTCAATTTATAATAAACTTTTTTTTCTCATTTCCCTCGTCAATAACCAATATGCATTGTGCGCTCTTTTAATAATTGATTAAAGCGTGACCTAATGAATGACGAAGTGAATTTTATTTGTATGCTAAACATACACAAAATTTTTGTGATTTTTCGTTTTTAACGGTAATTTAAGAAACTTTTTCTTTCGCTCTTTTCTTAGAAAATTCTCTCAAGTGTTAAATGTCTGCCATTCAACACGCAACTTTGCAGTTTAGATATAAATATTGAATGACGGCTTAAGCAAATATCGCACAAGAAAACATTTTTTTGAGAAGTACTCGACACTTTCAGAATATTTAGTTGCTATGGTTTATATTTAACTCCTTTTTTCTGTTTACGAACTTCCATTAACTCGCCAGTCAAAATATAATAAATTTATTCTTCACATTTTCGCACGAGCTCAATGCATGCATGTAAGCTATGTTAGAGAAAGAAAGAATGTATTTTGGGTGGGCTAAAGGTGTGAGAACGAACAATAGTATAATGCGGTGTGAAGTTAAAATTCTTTAAAATAACGAACTTTTTTGAAAATAAAGAAACTTTTTATTGTTTTTGTTTACAATTGAAATTTAAAATTCATAAATTTTCAATTTTATTGATTATTTAAAGCAGAGTTTATTTGATTATAACAAAGAGTAGCTTTAATAAAAAATAATTTCATTGTGGTAAAAAATTCTCAAGTACATTTATTTCATTGCCTCGCACTCTTTTCAAAACCAATTTTTTCCATTTACTACGATGACAAGTTGAAACACCTCGCAACACAGAAATCCATAAAGTGCCCCTCTTTCTCTCTCTTAGACTGTAAAATGAATTCTTGTACTCTACATTTCTCTCACATATATATAAAAAATTATATTTTATTCTCGAGTGCCTGTTTAAATTATTTGTGAGCAGCGCTTTTAACTCGATTTTCAACTAGAAAGTCACCTTCTTAGTCACGAAACATACAGGAGCAAAAGGGAGAAAGAGAAAAAGAACGAATTGTATTTTTTCAAGCTAATGGCTTTATGATAACCCACTTTTTGTAATATTTCTACTCTTTCTTTCATTGCCTGTTTGCTTGCCTGCCATAGTCGTAAGCAAAAAAAAAGTGTGCTTGCCATTTCACCTCCTTTAATTCATAAGTGCTTTTTACATGCAATGCTCAATTGTATGCCAATGTACAAAAGCTAAAAGTGCGCTAAAGTGATTTTTATTAATTTAATTAATTTGACGTTAGTTGAAGTGTGCGAGAAAGTTTTAAGATCAAGTAAGGCCAGCACAATTAAACACAATGATGTTTGTCGCATGCGACACAATTTGTGAAATAATAAAGAGTAAATATGCTTAATTAAATGAAATTAAAGTGCTAAATGGTTGAAAATGAGATTTTATGAAGTGACCGGAAAGTGTAAGAATCGCGAAATGCAATTAAAATGCAATTATGCATGGTTTTGTTAAAGGATAATGTGCTACTAAGTTCAGACAGTTATCTTTCGAGTTACATTTAGAGCACTTTTCTCTCATCTACTATTTGCACTTCCTCTTTTAAATGTGCTGATTTGATGAAAAAAAAACTGAATTTTCCGCTCAATGATGCACATGGGTAAATCTTTAGCTCTTACGACTGTAAATTACACCTTTTTGACTCTTCACTTCATTTCTATCATCTTCTTCCCCTTCTTTACCTTATTCTTGAATATGTATTGAATGTGATGTTTTTGTAAAGATTGCACGTGAGACAATTTACAGATAAAAAGTTTTTGAGAGAAAATTTTGCCTTCGAAGTACACATATGATGATGATGATGAAGAAACATAAAGGAAATGATGTTGGCTACATAAGTCAAAAAGTCTCTCTTCTCAATCTTTATGAACTTTCTTTTTTTATTGAACAATTTTCTTTTTTGATAGCATAAAATTGAATTTTTGTTACTTTGTCTTTTGATTGAAATAAATTTTTTAGAATATAAAAATGCTCTTAAGTTAAGAAATTTCTTTTTCTTTCGATAATCGAGTTAAGAAAAAGAAGTTTAATTTCCGTTATTTATGACGCGTATCATTATGGCATTGAATTTCCTTCTTTTGCTCTCTTACATGAGTATGTTAGTGTGACTGCCTGATTGTCGTTATGTTTCTTTCACACTTGAATGCCGAAGGGGCTGAAAATTCCATGCTAAAATTTCTTAATATTGCATTTTAATGCTCAAAATGTCACGTCGTAAATTCTTTTAAAAATAAATTTAATTTTTAAAGGAAGAAGATTAGTGGATTTCATTTTCCTTATGGAGTGAATCATGTATGAAAATTGAATTTCGAAATTTTTTTTCTTATAGCATAGAGAATGAAAGAAGATGAAAATTTATTGAGAAAACGAATGATGAATTTGAAGTCCGTGAGAAATTTTGTTAATGTTATTTATTCAAAAGGCGAAGATGAGATTAGTAGATGAGCAATATTTTATTGAATTAAATCGGAAATAGAAATGATTGTACATTTATTTAGAACTAGAACATACAATCCGCTTTGCGGTCGTCTTTTGCTAAAACTTTTGTAAATCGCACATACAAATACAAACATAATAACTTTTGAGCAATAAAAACACAAACAAACATTGAACGATGACTATCGAAACACTAAAAAATTAGCATTGTAATGCTCAATAAATAAGTGCTTAGTTCTAAATAACTTTATGTCTAAAACCTAGTGATGAAACTTAGTTATGTATTTAATTTATGTTTTACTTAGTGCTGAGCACTAAAACACTCAGATTTATTTTTTAAGCATAAATAATTCAAAAAAAATTTTGAACACATATAACATATAGTAATTACTATCAGTTAGAGCAACTGGTAACTTCAGATATCAATCAACTATATATATTGATAAAATATAAAATTTTCCATTAATAAGAGATCATGCAATGATTAAATTAAATTATTTTTAAGAGCTGATAATTTAAAACGATTAGTCTAGACACTACATATGTTAAACACAGTTGAAAATTAATCAAATTAAATATAATTACGACCAGAATGCAATTCAAGTAGTTTGCTTGTATAATTTTACGACCTGCAATTATTTCTGAATAATTTTAAATGCAAAAACTTCTCTCGTGTTGCAACAACTATCTTCAAATATTTTATTTCTCCTTGGCAACATCAAAGAGAATTTTTTCATGATTGTAATGTGAATCTGATTAAAAACAACTCAATTTCATGACAAAAAGAAAGAAAAAATCTTGAATTCCTTGTAAAAACACAACTTTCGTATTCATTTGACTCTTTGCTATTGCTGACAGAATAAATTTCATTAAAAACCAGGAATTTGTTGCCACAGAAATGGAAAA
>JACWBX010003651.1:0-26025 GCA_014622435.1 Polypedilum pembai
TGTGTAAGTGCTCGAAATTCACTATTGAACAGACTTTCAAAAAGTGTGATTATTTGTGATTTTTCGTGATTTTTTATGATTTTTCGTAATTATTTGTGATTATTTATGATTATTTGGGATGATTTTCCCGGAAATTTGGAAATTTTTGGGAAAATCGATGCCTGCTTTATGATTGTTTCTGATAGAGAAATGAAATATTAACAAAATAATACAATAATTAGAGCTCTAAACCATATGGTTCATGAGTTATGACCGAAAAACTGAAATTTAATTTTATGATTTTTTGAAAATTTTAGACATTGAAATATCATGCTCTAACTTGGTCAAAATAAAAGCTTTTGAGCTGAAACTTGTTTTAAATTAAAGCTAGAGCTTAAAAAAAGATTTCGATACAGAGTTTGCAATGATTAAACTTGTGTAAGTGCTCGAAATTTACTATTGAACAGACTTTCAAAAAGTGATTATTTGTGATTTTTCGTGATTTTTTATGATTTTTCGTAATTATTTATGATTATTTTTGGAAGTGTCCATCCCTGGAATTTTATTAATTTTTCGTACTTTATTATTACAATATTTAAGTATTCTATTATTTCGTCAGTTTATCGAATGAGTATTTCTACCAAATATAAAGTTTTCAATACTAACAAGTTATTTTTTATTCCATTCCAACTTTGTAAAGCATAAATAATTTTTTAATCATCATTATTATCAAATGTCAATCGATATTATGAAGGATATTCACATGTAAAAAGAGTCGCCTTCAAGAAAGAGCCTTCAAAATATATGTGTGTATGTCATATATACAATACTTTCGCAAAAAGTGAGTGAGAAAGAAGGAGGAGTGAAGACAACAACAAAAAATATGTTGATCTAAAAATAGAAATTTCGTTCTACTTGCATGTAAACAGACATACAACCACCGTACAACACAGAGAATAGGAAAATGCTCGTTTATTTCTCTTTCCCTCTCTTACACTCACACAACACAACGACAGCAGGACGACGAGAGCAATGCAATAGTGATAAGGGAAGAAGAACGATTTAACACATGAGAAGCTTCGTCGTTGTCATGACTTGTGCCAAAAAAATAACTGAAAGTTGTGTGTGTGTGTGTGTGTGCAGAACTATTATGAGACATTGCATTAGTCTTTGTATGAGCTTTATGCAATGAACGCAATATTGATGGAAGGAACTTGGGTGATTTTTCGGGATAAATCGAACGCACACAAACCTTTACTTACTTTTTTAAGTGCTTATTTCTTTTCTTTTGTATCAAAAATAGAACAAATAAGAAATGGTGAAGTATCAAAAGAAGCCGAAAGAAAGAAATTTCATTGAAATTTACTTACTCGTTTTGTTCTCATGGCGCGCGTCTCTTTGTACATGAATGACCTGAAAAAAATTCATTCAATATATGACATTTCAATTTCATTGAATGAAGTTTGTTTGCTGCACCTATTTAGTTCATTCAGACACAATTTTGCTTTTGATTTCTTCAAATTTCTTTCATAATGAGATCATAAAGAATTGACTAAGTATGCGACAACATTTTAATTTTACTTGCGTGTCAAGTCATTGAACAATAATTTTTTTTTGACTGCTGTGTCTTTTTTAGACAGCGTGTATAACATTTTATAGTTTATTTATATTAAATAATAATAAAGTAAATGTTCATGTAATCAAATTTCATATACTGATATTAGTTTTGGGAATTTCATGAAAGATAGATAAATGTCGATTATTGAATGAATAAGGAATCATTCAAATATTAAACATATAATTCTGCACTTATTTTTTGATCTATTAAAATGTTTTTACCTTGATTCTTTTTATTTATTTTAAAAATAGTGCAATTTAATTAGTTCAAGTTTAGCTTTTTCTTAAATTAAATCTTGAAACTTTATATATAAAACATTAACAAGATTTCTTTTGAAATTCTATTTTAATTCTTAAATTCTTCATAAACTTCTATAAATTAAGTTTACAACTAACACGTCAATGGTTTATTTGCGGTTTGTGGTATTATTTATAATGATTGAAATTATATAAAGTGAACTTTTATTTTAATTTCATAACTTTCCTCATTACCACATACAGACAAATGTGATTATCGCCACTGTTAAATGACAGTGAATCTAATTAAAAACATTTCTGCACTCTCATAATGAATCAAATGAGAAAAAAGTTCATTCATGTTGAGAGAGCGCATAAAGAATTGTTGAAACTAGGAAACTGGGATGAACATTGACGTCATTGCTGTGCTATATTTTGAAATCCTTCGATTTACCTCAAACATGTCGATTTTCTCACCTATACCCCAACATGTAATGTAATCACTCATAATCATTAATCTCAAATTTTCCATCTCAAAAATTCTTCAAAAACAAATTCAAAATTTGCAATTTATTTCATAGTATGTATATAGCGAATAGTGGAGACAGTGGGGTGGTAGTTTCAAAATAGCATGCAGCACCGCCTGTTCTAAAAATAGCTTTCAATTGTTCACTCACCTCCTTGTACTCGACTGACCTATTTTCTGCATCCTGATGACGTCAGTGAAGAAATCACAACAAAAATGCAATGTTTTCATCACTATATTTTATTGAATCATTTTCTGACTCTCATTAGGTTTTAAATTGTCCCATGACATCTTAAAATTTTGATAATTAACCTAAATAGACAATGTATAAGAGAAAAAGGCAATTTTGGTGCAATTAAATTGCAAATCATAACAACAATGTCTCAATTGACGTCATCAGGACTTTCTGACTGCATGGAGGGAATGAAGAAAAACTTGTTGCATTATGTTCATTGCATAATGCGCACACAGATACTTACAAGTTGTGAATTTATGGTAATATGGAAAATTAGGTCGAGGATAGAATATATTCAAGGAATCATTGCCATTTCAGAATATCAACAATCGTGAATCGTGGTTTATTTTTATCCTTCCAAATTTGATTAAAATAGGGAGAGGAAGAAAAGGAAAAAGGAATTCTGACTAGTAGTAGTGTTGATGACGCACTCAATGACCTGGCATGCGGAGTAAAGTCTTCGCCTTTTTAATTTGTCAAATTTAAATTGAAACAGGCAAAAATAAAGTTTGTGATTTTTAATTAACAAAGTTTTGCAGTCTCAGTTTATTTATAAACGATTTGCAGAGGAAATTGTTGCCTAAATTTGACTTTTTAAATAATAAAACAAATAGGTTGACTTTGATATATTTAAAGTTTCTTGTGAAGGAAAGAAAAGTTTTTAATATATCATATACAATCATTTTCGCCTATTTTTTTAAGCTTATCAATTATTTATGGTGGGAAATCTGTTTAAGAACAAAGTTCGTATTTGTTACACGCATGAAGAAGGAGAAAAAATAAAAATTATTTATAATTTAAAGAATTTTTATTGAAAAATATTTTATGAAATGTTTAAAAACTATATAATGGGAAAAAGTCATAATATCTTTAAAATATTTACATTTCACAAAATTTCCATCAATTCTTGTCAGTATTAATTTTCTGTCATTAAATCCACACATTCGTTCAATCGATATTTGCCAAAAAAGAAAGTATTATAAATGAAATTCAATTGGGAGCATCATCAACAGCGGCAGAAGCAGGATAAAGCAGGCTCTATATAAATTTGTATTTCTCTATATATGTTTTTTCGCCTTTGACGTCATCATGCTGGGCCAATAGAAAAAATCGAAGCACGTTTTCATTCAAAAATAATAAAATCATTCAATAAAAAGAAAACTTTTGCGTCTGTATTGCTTCATTTTTCAAATACAACAAGGATAACGAACCAATACAGATGAAGAAAGAAAGCACGAAAGCTTCATTCGTACATGCGACACTGATACAAATGTTAAACGGGATTTTTTAAACGAAAATAAGGATATTCGCTACAGCACTAAAAAATTTTCCGTTCATAACATTTTCATTCTCATCCTTAATCAGTTATCAGTTGGATCTTGAAGCGAGTGGAAGTGAAGTTTGGTGGCTCTAAAGTATTTTTATTAAAATAATATTTAATAATTAAGAGAATTTTAAGTGTTTGTTTTAATTATTCAAATTATCAAAAGAAGAAAAAGATTAAAAGAAAATTTTAATTTGAATAAAAATTTTTACAGGTAAATAAGTTTTTAATTTCTTAAAAAGCTCACGTTAAAAGCTTTAAAAAATGTGACTCAAGATTGTCATAAAGAAATAAATTTTCTTTTGCCATTTTCTCGGCACGAAAGCAAAATAAACATAAAACATACATACAATTTTTTGCTCGTATATAGTAAAAAGGCAGCAGCATATTTCGAGGTCAGAAAAAATTACTGACGTCATTTGTATGTAATTTATCTTGTATATGCCATCCTTCTCGCCCTTGCATACATTCACAGCATCCCCTTCGCATTTTCTCTCTCTTTCACTCTTCGCGTGTGGCTTTATCATGACAAATATCTCGACTTCTCCCTCTTGCTGCTTGTGAAAAAATTTCTAGCAATGACGACAATTGAAGGACCACTTTTCAACCAATTCCTAATTATATATGCCATGACCCTTCATATTTCAACAACATCAGCAGCAGCCAAAAGTATTTCACTCACTCTTACGTAAATGGAGCGAGAAAGAGAGGAAAATCAATGTGAAGAGAGAGTGTGCTAAAAATAGAATTTTCCACAATTGTATGACGTCATCAAAACATCCCTTACCACTCTCTATAAATTTTCTCTTCTTGCTTTACTCACACCATCTTACCGTGTGATTCTTTTACTGTTGAATTTCAAGATCTTTTTGTATTTCATACAAAAAAAGCTCTTTATCTTTTTCTTTGAATTAATAAGCATCAGTGGACGACAACAATAATTTTTTTTCATGATAATGTTCACATACGATGGCTATCAATAGATAGCAAGCTGATTGTCGTCCTCCTCCTTTTTTTTTTACTTACTTTCTACTCATAAGGAGAATATGGAAAGAGAAGAGAGAAGAAAAATCTACTATGAACGCAGAAAAAGCACGCAAACGTAGAGTGGATTCTAAAAATAGAAGTTTGATACTTTTTCGTACACGAGCGATAGAGATGGCAAGAGAGAAGGAAAAATGATTTTCTTTTTCACTTCAAGCGGCTAAAAATAAAGAGAGAGAAGAAAAAAATTTGTTTTTTATATTCAATACATATATATTTTTTCCTCCGCTGCGATCTAATTATCCTGTCGATTATTTATATATATATATATATATATATACATAATTCTCATATTTTTTTCTTCTTCTTAACACTGAAGATTGTGTAATAGGAGAATGTCTAATAATAATCGTGCTCTCTGTACATGATAAAAAAATTACTTCTTTGCTCATTTCGTTAAATGCTTTTTGATAATTGCCGAAAGAGAAGAGAAATGTGTATTTTTAAAAATTATCTATGTAAAATTTTCATTTTATTTTCTCTTCATTCAAATGATTTTAAAAGTGAATAACAAAGAGTGTGGCGCTTATTTTGCATGTCAAATTTCAATCAATCTTTCTCGGTCGGAAAAAAATCATTTTTCATGCAATTTTTTCAAATGTCTTTTTATATATTTTGTAAGAAAATTGATTTCTATTTTACTATTAACTTATGATTAATTAGTTTTTCTTCTAATAATAACTGTGTCAATTCTTTGATTAGAAATTTTCTAAGAAATTGAATTGTTAAAGAAAAATATCATTTTTACTAACTAATGAAATTAATTTTTGTTTCTATGATGATTTTCTACTTATGTTCTTTGAATTACTTCACTTTAGAAATCTTCTTACCTTTTGTAAATTAAAAATTTCTCAAAATTGGATAATTCTCATAGTTTCCAAAAGAAAGAAATTTTGCAAATTTTAAAAAAAATCTATGTTTTCTCCTACATTATCATAAATAAAACTAACTCCTATTTAGCATTTCATTTGAAATTAATCGTTGTTTGTTCTATTTTCTTATCAATTTAAAAAAAGACATGAAAAATGTCTTTGAAAATAAAAATGAAGAATCATGAAAATTACAGTACAAAAGTTTGCTCCAAAATTAATACAAATTTATCAGAAACTACATTAAATTCTCCATATTAAGTTTAAAATGTTGCATATCACATAAGTGTGTGAGTGAATGCAATTTTATTAGGTCATGAATGACGTCATTCGTATTTTCGTATATGCAGTTCATGAAACTTTCTGTTTTTGGCAAATAAAAAGAGCTCTTGAGTTGCTTAAATCCTGGAAAATAGTTATTTCATTTACTTGAGCTCGAGTGTATTAACCTTTTTCAAATGAGGATATGAAGCACTAGAAACAGTTGAAATATGAATCGTTTAATTGTCTTAACTCCTATTGAAGAAGATCAACTTTCATAAAGTTCACTTTTTGAATCGAAACAGGGCGACATCAATTCGGTACCTTGTGTAGCAGTTGAGAGACCATAGAAGTGTGATATGTTCGACTTCACGTGTGTATTTTTCCTTATAATACCCAAACAACAATTTATTATTGTGAAAGTATGCTATTTTTAAACTCAGAGGTGTCATTGGACAAATAACTAATAGTGATTTGAATGAAATTAGAGAATAGAAGCCTTTTTATCATTCCTTATTACATACCTGCATTATTGATAATTCAAAACCTTCATTGACATCCGATACAAGAAAAGCCAAAGTGAAAAACTAATGTGATAAAGAGAATGTAGACTATGAGCACTTTTAAATATTCAATTCGCTCACTACTTAGCTTATTAGCGTATTGGTTTCTCTTTCTCTCTTATTTTTCTATTATTTGTTTTTCCTTTTTATGAAAAAGTGAAGAAAGGAGAAAGAGAAAAATGGACAAGGAAACCATTTAATTGCTATAAAAGGTAGAGAATTTATGAAAAATTATTTAGTTTCGTGTCTTGTGTTTAGCTGTATAAATCGTAACGAAATGAAAATTTTATATTTAACAAGTGTTTAAATTCCCTTCAAATTATTCTTTTTTAAAATTGTCACGAAGAAGAAAAGAGAAAAGTTTCGTCCCACTTTAATTGGACATATGAGAGGAATCACATTATTAAATATTTGTGGCTTTAAATTTTTCATAATCAAATAGTGCTTGTTGTTGTGCATATATCAACTTTAGTGAATTGAAAAAAAGTAATGAAATTAAGATCGAGGAATAAAGAGCAATTTGCGTGAGCTCTTATAAAATACACCCATGAGGTCAATAATATAGGTTTCATAACTCATACAAATCATTCAATTTCTCATTAGATTCTTAATAATTCAGCCATTCAATAGCGAGGGTTGATAGCAAGCCGTATAAATATTTTTTTTAAATTACAAATCAATAGACCGAGTATTTTATAGTTGGGGACGATGATGATATGTGAACTATGTGTGTGCGATAAAATTTTAAAATGATATAAAATATCATGTTATGTGTTGTGAAAGTTATGTTGTTAAATATTTGATGATAACAACTTTTGAGGACATCGAAATTGTCGTTGAGTCAAGAACAGCTGCTTCACATCACAAGATTAGCTTATAAGGAAAAAATATCTTGTGCGTGTTGACAGCGGCTGACCTTGGTGAAACTATCATCAAATTTAGTGAAAAAAATTTGGATCAACTTGCTGCTCTAAAAACTTCCAAAAATGAGGTAATTTTTGTTGATTTTTCATCGATATTGTGCTGCGCAACAATATTTTCATTTATTCCCAATATTTCAACTGCATTTGTTTATAAAATATATATAATTTATGTTTATAAGCTATAATATATAGATATTATTCTTTTACATTTCCAGATTTCAAATCTTTCTTTCTCTCTCAATATTTAATAATTTTTGTATCAATCAGTCAAAGTTCTGAGTAGTTTTCAACAAAAATCTTTTTGTAGATTCCGAGTGAATTTATTTTGTACGTGGCAATAAGCTCCTTTTTTAACTCAACATAATTGTTTAAAATATCCAGAGCAAAATCCTGCATGACGAGTTGAATGTCTGTTAGAAAGTCACAAAATAGAACAGGCTCATCATTTTTAATACGCGTCGAGCAAATTTGACTTCGTTGAATGAGACTGGCTTTATGCTGATCAAAACTATCATCAAAGTAGCGAATTTTCAGTGGAACTTGTTCTTGTTCGAGTTTATCATGATATTCTTCAAATTGCTTCTTCAATGATGTATACTTTTCCAGACCAGGCAGAATTTCATCCAATGAACTGTTAAAAAATTTCAATAAAAAGCCAATTTTTAAAATCAAATTTTTAGTTTTTACCTTTCCATTGTAATTAATGTAATTTTCAAATTTCTGAAGCAGTTGATGCTCTTTTTAATGAAACCCACTCTTGGTGAGTATGAGCTATCTAGTTTTTCAACTTTATAGAAGGTTTCAAGCGATTGATTAAATTGCGATAGCATCAAAAGAGAATTTCCAAGCGACCATATATTTTCCGGTACGTTTGGTGAATGGTCAATTGCAGATTTAATAACAACAACTGAATCATTTAGATAATTTGTTCGCTGAAATATTGTTCCTAAGCTGAGTAGAGGTATGTCTTTTTTGTTTCTTGGTGCAAAATATATTGCTCTTCGAACACATTCTGTAACATCGAAAACGCAACAATATGTTAAAGGTATAAAATAATTTTTTATTGATTGATAATTTACCTATTGCTTCTTTAGCATTTCCTTTGTATCTCCAATAAAATGATCCAAGAGTATATAATTTCCATGAAGAAGGATTGCTTTTAAGCTGAGTATAAAGTGTATAAGGGAAATTTGCTGATGAGATCCCGAAAATATTTGCTAATAAAAGAAAAATCAAAATAATACATAAATACAATTACAGTATATAGTACAGTTTTTGTAACAATTTTTCATTACATGTATACAATAGTTAAATAATAAATATTCAATGACACATATGCAAATGAATACGCATTGAATTTCTTATTATCTTTTTCGGAATGCAATTATTGCGATTTTAATTTTCATGTGAATTGTTGCCATTATTACTTACAAAGTTCTTTTGATCCTAAACTCTCTTCCGGTTCCATTTTAAGTTTATTTCTCTTCTTCATCGCCTCTAAATGCTCAAAAAGTCCAACATTGAAATCTAACGGAAAGAACTCGTTGCATTTAGGAAGTTGTGTTTTTGTCGATGTCTCGACACTCGCCTTGTAATTTATTCGATGGAAATAATTTTTAGTTAATTGGTTGTATAAGTCAGATTCGTCAATGAAATAATCAGGTATGCATGAGATTTTTTTAGTCAATTCATTAGAGAATAAATCAAGGGAGTTCATTTTTGAAGTGAGATTGGCCTTAATGGCTACAAGTTCTTTCATAAGATCATCTAACTTTTTCTACAATAAACAAAAAAAAATTTATAGTCTATGAACTTATTCGTAATTTTAAAAGCATACTTTATATGCACTTTGATTGAGAAATGCCACAAGATCATTCGAGTTTTTCATGTAATAAGGTGATGAAAGCTAAAATGACAATAAATTAAAACTTTCGAATATAAAACAAGTCAAATATTTTACCAATGGAAGAATCATGTTAATTTCACTATTTAAAATCCAATGCGTGACTCCAGAACAAGACGAAAAAGTCAGCACGCAGCAAAATAATGAAAATTTCACGATGTCAAACATCGCAATCTAAAAATATACGCGTCAATTAAATATATCGGTCAAAAAGCGAGAAGAAATTAATTTGCATAAAATGAACCATACCTGCTTCTTCTTTTTCCCTTGAAAATAACAAAAAATTAATGAAAAAGTTTCGTTTTGAGTGTGTGAATCTATTTTTGATTATTTTGTATCATATTTTACACTTTATTGCTATGCCTTCATTACACTGGCGCTCGTTGTTTGCAAATTTGTTTGCTTGATGTGAATAATTTTATTTAAATTGTTAATAATCAAATGATTTTAATAAAAATTAACTTTAATAAAAACAATAACAAATGAGTTCTAAAAAATATCATGTGCTGTTTTCGACACCTCACTTTTAGGATGTATTCATTCAAATTTACGGAATCCGTTAAAAACAAGTTTTTTTTCACAAATTAAAATATTTTTATTCAACATACATAATTTTTGCTGTTTCTGTAAAGAATGACAAACTATTTTTATATTCAATAGAATTTTTCATCTACCACATAATTGAAATTCATCACTCCAATCTTTTTTAGTGTTTTTTTGGAAGATTATAGAAGTAACAAATTTTCATATAACATTTAATGAACCTTATCATCATCATGATCATCTTAATTAAAATATTTCGTTTCTTCTTTTGTGTTTTTTTTTCAATAAAACAATTTGTTTAAAACTCAAAATGCACTACTCATTATCAAATTTGTTTAATTAACACATTGCTAATAGTAAACTTATATTTTACTTATTGATATTAGTGTGTATGTTATTTTTGGGATAGGGCGGAGAAATTGAGACAAGAAATTATCGTGTACGATTTTATGTGTAAAACATATTGCTCAATCATTCATTTATGGCAAGAAAAGAGACAATAACATTATTGATTATGTGCCAGATTAAACAAAGTGTTCTTGGCAGTAAATCAGCAGCAACAACAGCACATTTAACCTTGTTTGCAGAGCAAATTAGCGAATCTGAAAACTCGGAACCAAGCATAATTTTTTAAATTTAACTTCTCCAATGGTGTTTTTGCTGGCCGTTGATCAGCAGCATTTCCCTCAACGGGTTGCTCACATTCAGACACTTGTCCCGATGCCTTCTTCTCTGGTGTCTTTTTTTCGGCTGATTTCATCGATGGTGAAGTCATCTTTGTGGTTTCTAAAATAGAATATGTGAAGAAGATGTTTTTGATTATTTGTATAAAAGTAGAGATTTTTTTTATTGTGGAAGGTCATGTGTTTCCTTTTCTCATCTCCCTTCCAATGCGCACTCTCAATTTATATTTTATCAATCAAAATTCAATTTCAAAAGAAATTGAAATGAATTTTGTTTTGATAAATGAAAAAAACAACCGCGTACAATTTGAGCCAATAAAATTTTAATTTTTACCCAAAACATGAATCTCAACAACAATCAATTAAAACGTTTTTTTGTTATGTTGCCTGCTACGCAATAAAAAGATTCACTCAAATTATGTTTTATGACACGATAACATGCAATCTACGTAGCACGATTGATAGCGCTCGCTTTTTTTGAGTCTTATACACACTAATTTAATTAAATGAGTAGAGCAAACTGCTCAACTTTTTTATGTGTTTTACTTTTCATTGCATGCAACATAAAGTCGCCTGAAATAGTTCAATTAAATTTTCACAGTCGTTTGACAATGAAAAGGAATGAGCACATGTATGTACATTTTGATAGATATCATTTGTGATGTACAGAGAATGTAAATAAAGTGGGTCAATTACATTGTGTGTGCAGAATATCACGCTTATGATTATGACATGACATTGGAGACTACCTACAAGTAAGCTGTAGTAGAAAGTAAAATTTTCGATGCATATCGATGTAACTTGAAGCCGTCAGATGCTAATTAAGATTTCACTACTCAAGCCACACACTCGAGAAAAAAGAAAGACAGTTGAGTGATTTGAGAGTATTTTTATTATATATGGTTTCTGTCGATTTCGTTTTTCATCACTTACTGGCGTAACTTTATCGCCTACATGCACTTAGTGCTTACCTCTAGAGAACAATTCATAAGAGATTGAAATAAACCTAAAAAACAGTTTATTTGAATTTGTTGCTACTGCATGCACGATTTAATGAAAAACTTTTTGAGGTTTAATAAATTTTCAAGTAGAAGTAAAATATTGTCTACTGTATTGACCCAAATCGCCTTACCATGTGCACACCGCACTTTTTTGTTTTTCTTTGCTCACAATATTATTCATTATATTTTTTACGATTGCTATAAATTTTGTGTATATTCAAGAGAGACGTAGAGCAAGAGGATGAAAATTAGATAAAGACGCACACCAAATTGTCACATTCGAATGTGAAGAGAGCAAACACCTCTTGAATATCATGACATTTAAGTTTTATGAATTTCATTAAGTCTGTTTCATTCTCTGTTTTGTTTTGGTCGCACTAATCTTTATATTTTCATTCGAGACCTCAAAAGTAAATAAATTAATATTATTTTTTCATTAACTCTTTCTTGTCGCATATACGCACAGTGTGGTGTTTGGAATTATGAATTGGCTGCTAAACAACACATAAGGTGTTTTTTTATGTGCTTGTAAACATTAATATAAATGAATTGAGCGATTAATTGCTTTTGATTGTGACGCCAAAAGATTTATATTAAGAAATTTGCAAAATGTGTATTTATTTATTTTTTAAATTTTTAAACTTTAATCTAGCTTCTTTGCTTTCTATCAAATTAGGATTACACAAACAAAATTTAAAGCCAAAGTGTTGTGAAACCTTGAGATTTTCATGTCCTACCTCAATTAGAAAATTAAAAAATTATCCACGTGAAAGAATCTCTCGATTGTCCACGAGCCACACAGGAAATGTCAATTTCAGATTATTACATATTACAACCTTCTAAGTCGACACTATGTATTTACTTGCATACTAATTATCGTCATCATAACGCGCACGCAATCTTCTTTCGTTAAAATAAAATATTTTAGAGAAAATTATGAGTAAAGAGAAAACATTAACATTACACCTCGTGCTGCGTAATTCATTTTCATTTATGTGTGCAAAGAACATTTTTCCCATAAAAACACATACGACTTGTTCATTTGATCTGTTTGACTTTCTCAAATTTCCGTAGTAGATTTTTTAACGCGCTCCATTCATTTAGATTTTATTTATTTTTGCTGGCTAAGGGCATGAAGAAAAACTAAAATGATTGAGAATAATAATTATTTGCTTAGTCGTTTAAAATTGGCGCACATAAAAATTGTATTTTTCTCATTTATTTTAGTCTCGAAAGAAAAATCGATTACATTCTCATTTTTCTCTGAGCTCGTTATTTAGACATTATTTTATTAAAGTATAATAAGAAAACACACACTCTGAAGTTGAAATAGACTAAAATTAAATGCTGCCGTCTGTTGTTACGTTATCTTATCAATAATTAATAACACGCCTGTATGTATGTTTTTATGTTGCGTTTCCATAAATAAAAACGAAAAGCAAAACCTCTTTCACTTTTGCAGATGAGAATAACAACAACACGATGTGATGTGTGTGCGCGTCTGGTGTGTATTAGCGCGGCATTCTCATCATGTTTGGTAAGAAACACTAAATAGTGTTCAATGCTATATCTTGATTAATTATATTACTCCCATGTGTGAGAGAAAATGAAGAAAGAAAATAATGTTTTGGAAGCGCATGGATGATGGGCATTTTCATCATCTTCATCATCATCCCTCTTTTTTATATCCTCCCACAAAAGCCCAATATCACTTGTGAAAATGTCTCATAAAAGTGATTCAATGTAACGCAGTTACATAACGAATTGCCTCTCCTCCTTCTTCTTCTTGTTTCCCTTTTTTAATTTTTATTTTACGACTTTTTGGTCTCATGAATTGCCCTTAATTGAGTTTCGATTGGATTTTTTACGTAATAAAGAAAAAGGAAAACTTTCATCATACTCACTTATAAATATATCCTTGTTTTGACTTAAATGCACACTTAAATAAAATTATTTGGATCGGGTAAATTTAATTGACCTCTGATATTGTTTCTTTTACTTTATTGTAATTATTTCTCCCTTTTTTGGTAGAGTTTGTATACTGTGATAGATAATTTGGCTTTTATGTATATTGACAGCGAGCGAAAAAGCAAAGCGTTTAAATCGTGTCCGTACACTTTTATGAATGCAAGCAGAATAGAAAAAATAGATTGAAGAAAGAGAGAGAAGCGTGCTGTTGGAAAGAGGGAAAAATGTTTTTTTTTTGTTAATTGGAATAGTAAATAAATAAACAGAGAGTGATCATTTCAATGATTATTGAAAATTTGTCATCATTTTGTATTTTGTATAAAATAATTTTCGTAATTGTATCGTATTGCTGTAACTAAAAATTCCATTTTAACGACAAAGTTTAAAATATATATAATATGAATCCTAAAATAACGGTTATTGTGTGTACTAAAAATTTGAAATTACACAACAACTTTTATGAAAACAAAATTATTTCTGTGAAATTATTATTAATAAGAAATTCAATTTATAATCGTATTTCATCTATATAAATAATGGAAGTTGATAAAGGGAATGTATCTACAAATGGAAATAAATGGGTAAGTATTAAATGAGCTTGAAATTGATCGGGAATTGATTTTGAAAAACTTATTGCGATTGTGTGAAAATTTAAAATCATTAAATCTTTAAATTCCGATTGTAGATAAAGCTCAATGTAGGAGGCATTTTGTTTATGACAAGTAGAGAGACATTATTGAAAGATCCCAATTCAATGCTAGCTCGTTTAATTGATGGCGATTCTGAACTGATTTCTGATAAAGACGAAAGCGGAGCTTACATGATAGATCGAGATGGAAAATATTTTCCACCTATTCTCAATTTTCTGAGACATGGAAAACTTATTCTTGATTCAGGATTAGCAGCAGAAGGCGTTTTGGAAGAAGCGGTATGCATTATCATAAAATATTTATACATGTAGAATGAAATTTTAATGTTATTCGATATTAATCTTTCAGGAATTCTACAACATAACACACTTGATTACATTAGTGAAAGAGCACATACAAAGACGTGATCAACAGACTTCGGTCATTGATAATAAACAGAGAGTTTATCGAGTGTTGCAGTGCCAGGAAAATGAGCTGACACATGTAAGTGAAATACTCGCATCCTTTCAGTTCATGTAAATCATTACATAAATAATTCTCAATGCTAATTATGTTTTTTAGATGGTGAGTCAAATGTCTGACGGTTGGCGATTCGAACAGCTGATTAATATTGGAACGCAATATAACTATGGTTCAGAAGGTATGATTTTCTGTTCACAGAAAAAAAATGTATATTCTTACTCTTATCACTTGTTTTATTTTTAATTTTTGTAGAAAATGCTGAATTTCTTTTTGTCGTATCAAAAGAATGCTTATCATCAAACAATCAACAAGAAAGTAACGATCGTGCAAAAGTGTTGCAACAAAAAGGGAGTAGAATTTAACTTAGAAGTATTTACGATTATAGATTCTTAAAGCTATTGCATAGAAAGTTAACTTTAGGAAAATATTGCGCAATTTCATAGAATGAGTATCTATGTTATTATATATGACACTAAATTAAGTTCTATACATTGGGTATAAAAAAACATTTATCAAAAAACACAAAAGTCAAGATTCACAATTTTTAGAAAGTAGTTCAATGAAATTCACACAATTTTTACTTTGATGTTCAGATTTTACGTTACTGCCCCACCGATGAATTTTTTTTGGTGTTGTAAATCAATGAGTGCGATTAAATTTTAAATTTATTTATTAAACAATGATGTAGTTTCTTAATAACCATCATTTACGCGACATACTCTTAAAATTTTATCAAACAAACTATGAATCAAAAATTATTTCGAATGCATTTCTCTGCTCTTTGTCTATAAAAACTGCGATAAACACGATAAAACTACAACCTAAGTGTATAAGACATTCTTGATTTTTTTTTATCTAAATCAAAAACGCACATCTAATCAATCTAATCTTGTCAGAGTAACTCTTTTTTGTAAAAGATGATAAATATATGATATAGATGATATACTTATAAATTTAAGGAAAAATTAATGATATATTAAAAGAATTTTCACATCTTATAAAAATATTAATATATGCGCCCCTCACACAGACAATATATTGATAAAAAAATATGGGAACGAGAATGACGATGAAAAATTGCTTTAATGATGAAATTTTTAGACGATTTATGTTACAAAAATTCTTTTTATACTTAAGTTCAAAAATCGTGAAAAAATGATTATTAATGTCTTAGTTAATATTGATTAGCGATAATAAAGAGAAATTTTTATAAAAATTATATTGAAGTTTTACTAAAAATTATCCATAAATAACTTTGACGAGTTAATCTTTTTTCCTATTTAATCCACAAAATACAATAGCTAACTAAATGAGGAGGAAAGTTCAATTCAAACAAGATTTGGAATTTTTTTAAAGAAAAAAAACTTTTATTTGGTATAAAAGCAAAGTATCATAATAAATGACCTCATCAGTCATGAGTAGTAGTAGTACAGTACCAGTTTAACTTTTTTTTTGCTTAAATCACGTACATAAAATGTATGTATGCGTAAAAGGAAATGAAATAATTTGCCTCTCTGCCTCTTTCTTTCTTCCTTATTTTTTTCTAGTTGACGCCAAGCGATGCAACGAGTGAATTAGCTTTCTCGATATACTTGGTCATTGCATCATCAGCAGACATTCCTATGAAATAAAAGAAGAAATCGTGATAAGAATTTTTTATACTAAATTCACAAATCACAAATTATTTTACCTTTTCTTGAATTCCACGCCTCCCATTTAGCCTTTCCCTTAAAGTCTAGCATACCAGGTTTTTCTAATAAGATAAAATACAATATTATATAATTGATCTTTGAATGTTTTTGCAATGTGTTAAGACATTAAGACTAAGCGAGAAGATAAGATTGAATCAATTGAAAAAATACACGTATGGTTTCGCTTAATGGACTTTGTGACGAACTTGACTTTAAAATATTCATTCTACTCATTAACAATTAATGAGTGAATATAACATTGTTTGACTACAACATATATGATACTTGTTAAATTTTAATATAAGAATAATAGAAGAATAAAAAATTCTTTAGATAAATATACTGAAATGCACCTGTGTTATTATCACCAACTGTAGCTTGTTTGAAATATGAATACAATTCAAGAAGATCTTGATCCGATGGCTATCATAAAGAAATAAAAAAAATAAATTCATATTATTGTATAGCTTATCTCTGTTGATATTAAACTAATGAAAAAATACATAAATCATAATGATTGATATTGAGATATTCATAAAATTATTCGTTACAGGTTTTTTTTGCAACTCTAACTAAAGAAATCATTTTATAATAAATTTATGAACTTTGAAAACAACTCTCATATCTCAATTACTTTTTCTTATCATTTGTTAGATACGATTTTCCTCACCTTTGATTTCAAATTCTTAACCTTCTCGGCTGCGGCATCAAAATCCTATATAAAAAAAATGAAACCATAATTAAAACCATTTTCAGTTGTCTCACGTAACTATCCACCTATTTGAATTTTAATTTCACTTCAATTTTAAATATTCAAACACACACTCTCTTTCTTTTGTTCTTATTCGCCTCTAACAGGCTTGTCATTAAAATAATTTCACTGAACTAAAAATTATTTTGCGGTATTTTCGTACTTTTAAAAATTAAAAATTGTCCTATTTTTATGACGAAAATATTATAAAAAATGCTATAAAAGCATGCAAAAACTTACCTCTTTAAGACCCATGTTTACAAAAATCTAATAAATCAATAAATTATAGTGGAAAATAAAGAGTTTTCTTTTCGATCTACTTCAATCGAGCTTCAAAATGTAAATGTGCGGATGAGTGAATAGAGGAAAAGAAGAAGAAAAACTTTTGTGATAACTGTCTTTTTTGAATTCGAATTTTTAAAAATATTCGAAAAATATTTTAACCGTTATTTTCATACAATATTTTCTTTAATTAGTTTTAACATATTAATTCATTCTTTAAATAATTATGCAACTAAACTGAAACATTTTGATGAAAATTTAAATGTTAAACCGTTATAAATGAATGAAATTTTCAAAAAAATTTTCAATAATTTTACTTCAAGTCGATATTGTTCAATTCACATGCCTAGTCGAACCCTGAAAGAAAGAATTCTGTATTTTGTAGTGAGCAGCCATTACTCAAAAAAATATTTTTGATTATTGACGAATTAAACAATAATTTAAGTGTTAAATATATAAAAACGGTGAGTTAAGCTCATGATCAAGCAAGTGCATACGGAGTACAATAGAAAAAAAAGTGAATTTTATATGAAAAATCAGCATAGAAAATCGGGAGTGTCGCCCTCAATTTAAAATTTCAAAATGTCTTGTCTAGCATAGAAATTTTCAAATGCATTTTATGTATGATTGAAAATAGTTTTTAAAGTTAATGCAATTATCAAAAATGTTAATCTCAATTTAATTTATTTAAGGATAAAATTCAAAAAAAGGAATTTGTTTGAAAACATAATTCATTTGTGTTTATGAATCACCATATATAAATTTCATTTGTGAGAAGCAAGGAAAGAGAAGAAAAAAGTTGAAAGAAGAGAAGAAAAGAAAGAGGAAAAAAATTCCATAGAAATCGTAAAAATGGAACGTTTTGTTGTTGTTAAAGAGCAATATGCTCTGTGTTAGTTATGTTATGTGTGTAAAAAGAACACAAACAAACAAGCGAGAGAAAGAATTTCAATTATAACGAAAAGAAGAAAAAATAATTTTTTACTGCTTCCGATTTTTTAATTTCTGATTTTTTTTCGTGTTTGAAGAGCATAAAAAAGTCGTTTTGAATGCATCCGGAAAGATTATTCATCTCAAATTACAATTTTTTTTAATTATTTAGGTGTGAAAGGAGTAATTTGATCTCTGTCGCCCGTTGAAAATTCAAAACACAATGAGCTATCAAATGTCACAAAATCGCACGAGTGAGTATATATATATTAATAAATAATGTCTACAAAGATTAGAGAGAAGAAGAATGAATAACATCAAAGGAAGTTTGCATTAATTTTTTTCCTCGTTTTAACATTTCACATTCAGCAAAGGGATTCATTAAAAATCTCATATATAATTGCAATGCAGCAAGCGAAAGAGAAGCAAAAAATCCTCCTTCATCCTCGCTAAGTGGATTTTTCAAACACAGCAGGGATTTCATGCACTTTTTCAATAGCAAGTGCCTCGAAAAGGAGAGCGAACGATAAATCCCTGCATTTGTGTTTTCAATAACAATTTTTTTTCCTTTCTCCGCTCATGTTATTTCATATTTTGCTTTGATCTTTCCTTCTTATACATTTATATTTTCCTTTATACCAATACACTCACATATATTCACATTCGCTTATTTGAAGTAGATGATTTCTTATATTTCTTTCGTTAATGGTTTTTCTTCAAAAAGAAACACTACACACAACTATACTTGACTTGCTGCTTCTATCTACATATACAGAGAAAATCCATCAAAGAAAACAAATTGCATCTTTCTTTCTACCTACTCTCTTCTTTCTATCAAAGAAAAAAACTTTGTCCTTTTCATACAACTTTTTTTAATGCTTTGAGTACATAAAACATCTTCTTTTCTCTCAATTGACTTTTATTGAATCTTTTTATTGTCGATGTCAACTAAATTCATTTATTTCATTCTATAGTGTCTCACAATCCTTATCAAAATTCCGAAATGGCAATGGGGAAAGATCAACAAACGTTGATGTGGCAACAGAATTCGTATTTGGCCGGTGATTCTGGTATTCAATCGGGTGCAATCACTCAAGTACCATCGTTGAGTGGCAAGGATGATGATGAAATGGGAGGTGGTGATGACACACTCATGTTTGATCTTGATCAAGGTTTCAATCAAAATTACACACAAGATCAAGTTGATGACATGAATCAGCAACTTAATCAAACTCGCAGTCAACGAGTTCGTGCAGCAATGTTTCCAGAGACTTTGGAAGAAGGAATTGAAATTCCATCGACACAATTTGATCCACAACAACCAACTGCCGTTCAGCGATTGTCTGAGCCTTCACAGATGCTTAAACATGCCGTTGTCAATTTAATCAATTATCAAGATGATGCAGATTTGGCAACACGTGCCATTCCCGAATTGATAAAGTTGCTTAATGACGAAGATCAAGTTGTTGTCTCACAAGCTGCAATGATGGTTCATCAATTATCTAAGAAGGAAGCTTCTCGTCATGCTATTATGAACAGTCCACAAATGGTCGCTGCTTTGGTTCGCGCATTGTCTACCAGCAATGACTTGGAAACAACAAAGGGAGCAGTCGGAACCCTTCACAATTTATCGCACCATCGTCAAGGTCTTTTGGCTATTTTCAAAAGTGGCGGCATTCCAGCATTGGTCAAGTTGCTGTCATCACCAGTTGAAAGTGTGTTGTTCTATGCCATCACGACACTACACAATCTTTTGCTACATCAAGATGGTTCAAAAATGGCCGTCCGTTTGGCTGGAGGCTTGCAGAAAATGGTCGCATTGTTGCAGCGCAATAATGTCAAGTTCCTTGCCATCGTCACTGACTGCTTGCAGATTCTAGCCTATGGCAATCAAGAAAGCAAGTTGATTATTCTGGCTTCCACAGGACCAATTGAGTTGGTTCGCATTATGCGCTCGTATGATTATGAGAAGTTGTTGTGGACAACATCGCGTGTATTGAAAGTTTTGTCAGTTTGCTCCAGCAACAAGCCAGCAATTGTAGAAGCTGGTGGTATGCAGGCATTAGCCATGCACTTGGGAAATCCATCACAGCGTTTGGTTCAAAATTGCTTGTGGACATTGAGAAATTTGTCAGATGCAGCAACAAAGGTTGATGGTTTGGAGAATTTATTGCAAGGACTGGTGCATGTACTCGCTAGTTCAGATGTCAATGTTGTCACATGCGCTGCTGGAATTTTATCAAACTTGACATGTAATAATCAGCGCAATAAGGTGACAGTGTGCCAAGTTGGTGGCGTTGAAGCTCTCGTTCGAACTATCATCAATGCCGGTGATCGTGAAGAAATTACTGAACCAGCAGTTTGTGCATTGCGTCATTTGACATCACGTCACCAAGAGTCTGATGCAGCTCAAAATTTGGTCCGTCAAAATTATGGACTTCCAGTGATTGTAAAACTTCTGCATCCACCATCACGCTGGCCATTGGTTAAGGCCGTTATTGGTCTGATTCGTAACTTGGCAATATGTCCAGCCAATTCAACACCATTGCGTGAACATGGAGCCATTCATCATCTCGTTCGATTGCTTATCCGAGCTTTCCAAGATACACAACGTGTAAGTTATAAAAAGCTTCCTTAATATAGCAGATAATAATTGTTATTAAATTACAGCAACGGTCATCAGTAGCCACAAGTGGCTCACAACAGCCTGGTGCCTATGCTGATGGTGTAAGAATGGAAGAAATTGTAGAAGGCACAGTTGGTGCTTTACATATTCTCTCAAAAGATGAATACAACCGTCAATTGATTCGTCAACAAAATGTCATTCCTGTGTTCGTGCAATTGCTCTTCTACAACGACATTGAAAACATTCAGGTAAATATTTATAAAATGTTTCTGCAAATCTTGAAATTAATTAAATTTAAATTTCATAGAGAGTCGCTGCAGGAGTATTGTGTGAATTAGCAGTTGATAAAGAAGTGGCAGAATTGATAGAACAAGAAGGAGCTACTGCTCCATTAACTGAATTATTAAATTCAGGTGAGTTTCATCATAAATTTTCTAATATAATTGTTTTTCTTACAAATTAACATCTTTTAGCTAATGAAGGTGTTGCAACTTACGCAGCAGCCGTGCTCTTTAAAATGAGCGAAGATAAATCATTGGATTATAAGAAACGATTCTCAAGCGAGCTTACAACTTTACCAGTATTTCGTGATGATCAAATGTGGAATAATGGCGATTTGACAATTGGGCCCGATCTACAGGTGAGAAATTTATGAGAAACTTTACATTTTGTGCAATTTCATTATCACATACTCAAGCACACACGAGTTATTTAATTGTTTTTTTTTGCAAAGTGCAAGCACCAAGCAGGAAATTCATTTTAATTGTTACATAAAACACTTTAAATTACTTTATTTCACACTCACTGATTTAATTTGTGTAAAATGTAAAATTTAGGACATTCTGGCACCAGATCAAGCCTATGAGGGTCTCTATGGACAGAATCCCAATGGAAATGGTCGAGCATATCAGCAAGGTAATTATTCACAAAAATTTTTAATTTGTCAAACTGCTGCCTAATGCTAACATGACACTACTAACTGCACATATATAGCAAACACTAACAATTGTAATGTAATACTAAAATCTGTAAAAATCTCTTTACTTCTCTTTTTGTGGAAATGCAGCTAAGCCCGCATAACATATGTCGTCTCTAAAGTCTAACAAAAAGAAATAGAGAAAATTGATTGCTAGACTTTAACAAGAGAAAGAAACAAACATTCTTCAGCCAAAAAATTTTAATTGATCTTATTTAGAAACACTTTCTCAGTTCTTTTTCGATTTATATCAATCAATAAAAAAGTATTTGTATATTGAGAGAATAACATTGATAAAAATTATTATGCTAAACCATCTTAATCACTAAATAACAAAAAAGGAAACTTAGGTGAATATTTTAGTTGGTGGATTTGTTCTTCACTGTGTGGTTCATTTGCATGCTCCTTACATTGAGTTTTACTTATTATTTGGTTTGAATTCTTTATAAATTAAAATTTAATTATTTTCAAAATAATTATTTCTATTTCTCTTTTATTAGGATATGATACACTACCAATCGATTCAATGCAGGGTCTAGAAATTGGTGGTGGCCAGCAGCAACAAAATTTAATGGGTGGCATGAATACCGGGCCACCAACATCACCCAATATGATGGATATGGAATGTGTGATTGGCGAAATGGACGCCAGCGAATTGACATTCCAACATCATATGGGAAATGAATCAATGATGCCATCACCACCTGCTAATGACAATTCCCAGGTTGCTGCTTGGTATGATACCGATTTGTAAGCGAAATTCAACAAATATTTTTTCATTTCTTATAATTTTAAGTGAGATAATCAAAATAGTTTAAATATCTACTTTTATGTTTTAAAATTTCCGCTCTCGACATTGATTTTCGAGCTGGTAAAGAAACAAAATTTTTTTTTCTTTTATTATTTCTTATTTGTGATAAGCGATGAGTCGATTGATCCATAACATGTCCTAATGCTTCCCCTGCAATGATTAAAATATCTACTTAAAAGAAAAGGTTTTGAAATTATAATTTTGCAAAATTTCCTTGATGATGAAAATTTGCATAATTGTGAAAAATAAAATTTATTATACATTTTATAAATAATGCGAAAAACAGGGTGAAATACATTAAAATAATTATTAAACTTGAATGTCGTTAGAAAAATTTTATCTTCTTCATTTGATTTTTTGGTAAAAATCACACAATAGCGTTAGAAGTGAAAATTGATACACGATATCTCTTTCTTTTGCAAGAAAATTGTAATTTTTTTCTATACATAGAGCATATTGAAAATAATAAATGTGAACTCTTAATGGATTAAATTACACAAAATAAAATCAAAACACACAAAAATAGACATTCAATGGTAGCTTCAAAATGAAATTTTTTCTTCATTGTCTCTTTAGAATAATGTTTTTAAGCTGCATCGCTTATCAACATTATTTTGATAAGACTTTGAATAATGAAAAATTTCATATCTCATTCATAGCATTCATTATCTTTAATATTAAGTATTAAAAAAATTAGCTATTAAACAGAAATGATAAAAGAATATTTTTACTTCTGAACCCAAATTTATCAATCAATTTTTCGCATTCTTTCCTGCCTCTCCACCATGATCCTTCTAATCTTTGATTCTTCCTAAAAGAAATTTTATTATTTTTAAAAATGATTTTATATCTAAGTTTAAGATAAATCTTTTTAATCTAAATTACATTATTATCGATAAATCGAGCAAACTGCAAAAAATGAGAAGAAAAACTTTTTTCGTGACTTTTAAACCACAAATACATGAATAAAAATTAATAATGATAATTTTAAAATGTATACATTGAGTTTTCATTTATATGTCACAGAATTTTTTTAAATTTCAGAAAACTGCTTTTCATCGAATAAATTTATAAAAGTTTATTTCTTTCATGCAACCAATGCGACATCTTTTGTAAATAATACAAACTCTGTTCCTTTGCAAACAACTTGTTTACTTTTTCACCCCTTGTTTCCTATTTATTTTATTTCAGTGTTATAAAAATAATACGTCGAGAATGTTAATGAATAAATTGACAATTAACAACTGGCAGCTTAACATTCAATTTGTTAAATACTCCTATCTTAGATTTTGAACATTTTGATAATATATTTTTAGTTTTTTTTATTTAAAATGTAAGTGGATCAAAATAGGTTCGTTTAAAAAATTTTAATTTTTTTTGTTAAAAAAATTTCAGTTGGTTTTCTTAAAAAATCAGTTTATTTTTGGCTTATTTCTTTATCTTTAATTACTGAACGTTTTGAATATTGTTTGGTATCAATATGTATATACCAGTAGCTACCAACTGATACTAACAATTATATAATACGTATTTTAAATGTTTTGATGCTCAACACATACATATAAGTATTTTAGTGCTGCAGCAAAAAGCGTTTAACTCCTTCAACGTTAGCGTTAGTCTTTGAAACCTTTAGTGTTAAGCACACATTTGTTGAACATTTCAAAACTTAGTATAGTTTTTGAGAGTTCCAATAATCACCATTTAATGTAATTTTCGTATTTTAATGCTCAATAGTTAGTATATGCGGTTTCAAATGTTTTTATCACTCTAAAAAAACCGCAAGGTAGTCCGAATGCACTAGTTACAAAATAAAACAGAATAATTTGTATAAGTCTAGGTGATCTCAAGCAGTCCTACAAAATTCAAAAAGAGAATTCTGAAAGCAAAGAAAGAGAATTCCGGATCTAAGGTCGTTCAACTACATTTTTTCAAAATTTATTTAAAATAAAAAAGTTGCAATTTTTAAATTTTGCTAATACAAGCTGTTCCGTTTTATTTTGTAATGAAAAACAATCTTTAGAATAAGAAATAAGAATAAGAGCGCATCTTGCAATTAATATATGTATAATACTATGCGCCCTACACTTTTATAGTGTTAAATGTTAACATATAATTAAGTTTAGTAGTGTAAGACTAAAATTATAGAATTAAACAATCAAATGTAACTTTCACCATAAAGACTTCAGAAGACAAGAGACCTAAAAGCTTATTTTCTACTTTTTAGTTCACTTTAATAAATGCGTGATTTTAAATTTTTAAATTATATATTTTGAGCTTGAGATCATCTAGACTTTTAAAAAAATAAATTCACGCTAAATATTCAGCTATATTCAAGAAAAAAAGTATCGGGGAGTTTCCTTGAATTTGGCCGTTTTTTGTATGTCAACTTTGAAAGATTTTTTCTCAAAAACTATGATAGCTAATGACAAATGGTAAAAAGTATGTCAATCTACATTTATTCAATATGTTTTTAAGAATAATTTTGTTCAATTAAACTTTTGTCTTCATTTTCAATTTCGATTTTAAAAACTTTACAAATTCTTGATTTTTTTTTGCCGAATATTTCAGCAGCGTTTTTTACAATGAAATAAGTTCGCTAAAAATTCTCTTAATAACTGTAAATTAAGTTTGTTTCAAGTACTTTCAAGAACTGAAATCAGAACCGAAATATTTTTTGTAATTAAAAAGTTATGAATCAACAAAATTGTCAATTCAAAAATGGAGACTTTTTCTAAAATGATCATTTCTCGAAAACTATTTGACCAATCGAAAAGATTTCTATACCATTCGATTTGTCATAAAATACACTACAAAATAACATACAACAAATGACATTTTTTGAAAACATCAATTTTCATTACTCGAAACTAATATCTTATTATAGTCAATAGAAATATGCTATAAACTTGCGATTAAAATATATAGATTAGTTTTGAATGATGTTATTAAGAAGATTTGAGCGAAAGAAAATCAGCAAATTTCGTTTGTTTACATTTTCGCCATGATGTAAACAAAAGATTTTTGGAAAATGTATGAAAATTGATGTTTTCAAAAAATGTCATTTTTTGTATGTTATTTTGTACTGTATTTTATGACAAATCGAATGGTATATAAAACTCTTCAATTGGTCAAATAGTTTTCGAGAAATGATCATTTTAGAAAAAGTCTCC
>JACWBX010003651.1:44240-69814 GCA_014622435.1 Polypedilum pembai
AGCCAGCCAAACAGCCAGCCGAACAGCCAGCCGAACAGCCAGCCGAACAGCCAGCCAAAGTGAACTTATAAGCTGCATTTTCTATACAAAAATGCGCTAAAAATTAAATTAATGTTCTGAATAATGTGACAAATTTCAACAAAGAAGAATAAGAATGAGCATAGATATTTTCTAATTTATTATTTAGTTAGAAAGTCTTTAAAAAAATTTAAATTAAAAACAAAGTAAAATTTTCTTCTAGATTTATTTCACAAGATAAGTGAAAATTGGTACTCATAAATAAGCAAAAAAAAAACGTAAAAAGTATGAAATTGTATGAAGATGGACAAAATAACATGCATATGCCCGTTAAGTGAATATACAGTGATAATCTGAGATCAAAAAGACCAAATTATTAATGAATAATTTTATCTGCTCTCATTTTTATCTTGAAGCTAAAGTTCAGTCATTTTCACAAATGTGCAATATGTTAATAGATGATACACTTGATTGGATAAATATTTGAGTAGCTTTTAGTCTAGATATTTATACTTTTTTGCTGTCATAGAATAAACAAGTTTTTATACTTAAAAATAAATAATTCAACATTTAAACATTTTACATTTCAAAAGAAATTTTTGCATGAAAACTGTTATTTTGACAGAATTTTGCTGCTTTAAATGCTTTAAATTGTGTGCAAAATTATGTGCATGAATTTAGAATTTTACATCCGCTTATACGGACATTTTCACGATATACACACATACAAATTTCACGTTGTTGGTTGTACAGTACTTTATTGTGCAAATTTTTTTCTTTCTTAGCTTCATATCTATTTTTTATATTTAAGACATTTTAAGGTTTAGTGATGAAAGAAAATAAGTAAAGTTATGTTAATAAAATAAAATACGCAAAGATTAAAAAACAAGAATAAGTTTTTTTGCTAGAGATCAAAAAAGAGTGAAAGAATGAATGTGTACTTAGAAGAAGAAAATAAGAAATAAATTTTGGTAATAACTTTTTCTGTGTCGTTGTTGTGCGTGCCCATACAGGCTGCCGTAATCGTCTTCGTTGAATGAAGCTGCTCTTGCTTGTAATCGTTGAATTTGATGACGCGCTATCATGAGTTGGTGGCATTGCTGATGCGCTATGTCGTCCATGCTCCGTAACGGCTATACTGTTGCTCTTTTTGAGCTTATTGTGACTCTCCCTTTCAGTCCCACCACCACCACCACTGTCTTGACTATTAAATTTGATATATTTGATATATTATATATATATATTTTCAGCTGTACACATATTTTATATTAATAATAATATATGAAATATGAACTTTCTTGTTCCTTTTTATTTTGCATTGACTAAATGCTGTACATTCTATGTGACGATCAATTTCATCACATCATGTGTGTTTTTTGTGTGCGAGAGCAAAATTTATTTTCATTTTTATATGGCCATAACATATGTGAAAGTAATTGAACATAATGAATGGGCAGAGAAGGCAATTTGCATAAAATGGAAACATCAAAAATTTTTGCCTTCTGCTGCTGATATTGTAGAAAACAAAATATTTACAAATGGCTTTTTATGTCTCTGATGTCATTGTTTCTCGAAGAAAAAACAATAATATTATTTTCCTTTCCTCTTTCTTTCATCATCATCCATTTCGGTATGTGTGTGTGTGTGTATGTGAGCAAAATTTGTCTAATGATATTCATAAAGTTAGTTCTCGGTCACTATTGGACAATTTGTTCTTTCAACAAAGAACAGAATTGAATTATGAAAGTTCATTTGAGATACTTTGTAGTGGTTTGACAAACGATCGCATAAAACAAATTTTTTATCGAACTTCTTACCATTGAACCATTAAAAAGTTTTTATCACACATAAAAAATCCATCAGCAAATTTCACTCTTTTTTATTCATCTCAATAATGACCAATGAAATTCTTTTATTTCTTTTCTCGTTAAAATTTGCAACAATGAAAGTTCCACCTAATAAATGAATGAGTTAGCATGAAAATTTTTGCTACTTAACTGCTACTTAGGCATTTTCAGACTTTATCCTCGTTTCCACAAGGAAAATAAAATGTTTTAAGCTCATAAAAGTCAAATAAAGTCGCAATCATTGTGAATTAATTCCTGAGTATAAGAAACTTTTCTTTTCCTCATTTTTCTTTCGCATTAAGGAGATGACAATAAAAATAAAAAGAAAATTGTAGCGAATCGAGACTTTTTCAATAATTTTCTCATCTTTCATTCTTATTGTGATTTCTACAATGTTTGCTTAATTTCATTATTTCAAAAGTATTTTGAATTGAGAAAAAGTTTTATTGTGCTTAGCTTCAAAGCACAATCACTTAAACGCTTAGCGTCGCATGATTATTCATTTACTTAATTCGTGAAATTATTTCACTTAATGAATAATGGTTTTTCTGTTATTTCTATATGCAATGGCATCTCCAATGCAACGTGAGTTGAATATCAAGTTGAAATTCTACACAGGAAAATTAATAAAATTGTCGACTTTATGTCGCTTGCTTTTAATAAACTTTCATGTTTGTGTCCGTGGTTAGTGAGTGTAGTAGAAGGCAGGAAAAGTAGAAAAACACAGTTTGGTAAATATATGTCAAGTGGCTTAAAGACACATGACATGTAAGACAGGAATGAAACGAAAAGAAAAAGTAAAATTTCTTACTTTAATGTGAGCTCTTAAATGTTCATTACTGAAGTAAAATAACTTGAATTTCTTATTCAATAAAGTTAACATCTTGCAAATTGTTTTTATCAGGATTTTGAAATTCCTAAATAAATTTCTAATTTGGATTACACAAATATTTAATGTTTCATAAAATTACTTTTTTTAAGTAGTTGAGTGTTTCGATAGTTAAATGTTTGTCTGAAGAAGTGCAGGGTAAAAAATGAATTTAAATAAAAATAATTTCCAAAGTGTGATTTTCAGTTGATTAATGATATTTCAACAATTTCTAATGTAAAAATTCATTGAGTGAAGTAAAAGAACTCAACACGAGAGATTATACTCAAAGTAAACCCAAAATTACACCATAAGCCAAGCGAACAAAAAATTAATCTACCAGCTTTGGTTTTTGTGTGCTTGACTCGAGCCCGGATGAATAATAAAATATGTATGCACACACACATACACGCGCGCTTTTTGGATGTGTGAATAAAAAGAACAATACGGTGAAAGAGGAGGAAAATAAATTGAATATGAAATGAACTGATTTATAGCGATTAAATTAATTCCTAAATATAAATTAGCATACGACGAAATAAAAGTATTAAAAATGAGAAAATTTTCATCTCATTTTTAAAGAAAGTCTAAATTAGAAGCTGACTGATTTCGAGCGTGATAAAAAGTTGAACAGGAAATGATGAAAAATAGCTCACGGCTTTTCGTTTCCATATTATTATTATTCTATAAGTTGAAAAAGAGAGGAAGATCTCATTGTTTGTGCACTTACTTGGTCTCATCTATAAATACAGCTTCGAGTACTCGAGCTGCATAATGGAGATTTTTCTGCAAAAGCTCGGCAGAAATTTCTCCACGTTGAAGCTGCCTCAAGAGACATCGTAGTCTGTAAAGGAACAAAAAAATTTCATTATTAGATATAAGATAAGACTTGTGTTACATGGAAAAGTCAACTATATGACTTTATTTGCTATGCTCAAGAAACTGACGGACGTTGAATATGTAAATTATTATAACGATCTAATAAAAAATTTTACGTTGAGCGAATGCAAATGAGTTACATGGATGATTGAGTTAAGAGCATTGCAGTAAATCATGTGAAGACATGAAAATTGCACGAAAGAGTTTATTTTAATATCAATTCAAGGAAAGTTGAAGGACTTTTATAGCACAAGATAAGATGAACTGTGATTTCTATGGATGCTGAAGCATTAATTGGTTATCAACAAAACAATTTCATGGAAATACGTCTTATCATCTCTCGCTTCAGCTTTTTTGTATTACAATATTGGCAAACAAAGAGCAGCAGCTCCTTGTCATGTCATCGTGCTCTTTAAAAAATCGTTTATTGAAAATGTATTGACCTTTAATGTCTTGAAGGATGATGAAAAAGATAAGTGTGTGGAAAAGGTAAGACTTGACATGAATAAGAGCAAACAAACTTTTAAGACATCTTAAACATTTTGGATAATGTTTTGAATATTTATCAAGATTTTGTGTGATTTAATAACTTAATTATGAGATTTTAAAAAAATCTGTAGAATTTTAAGAAAGTGTAAAAAAAAAGAAAATTTGATTGAAATGGACAGAAATATTTCCACTAAAAATTTTCCCAAAGTTTCTTCCGCCGGGAATATTTCCGCCAATTTTTCCGGAAGAAATTATTTTGCTAAAACTTTTGCGGAAACATTTCCCATTGGATAGACACGGTGGCAAAAAATTCGCCACTTTTTTAAAAATTTATTTAACTCTACAAAAATTTTGGATTTTTAGTTTCAAATCTTGACAAAACTATTTTAATTTTTATAGACTTTTAAAGGTATTTTTAACATTTCTTCATATATTTTGGTTACTTATGAAGATAAAACATTATTAATAATGATTTTGTACAAAAAAGTAGCAGAAAATCGTAAAAATTTAATTTGAATCGAAAAATTCGCCACTTTCGCCACCGTGTTTATCCCCCTGACACTTCCGCTGTAAGTTTGCTGAATTTTTCCGCAAATTTATTTAATAAGAAAAACAATGTCGGAATGTGAAATTTGTTTTAACGCTGGACTATTAATTTTTGTTAAATGAAATGATTAAAAGATTTAAGAAGTAATAATTATTTTATGGATTTTTATAAATTATTCTGTTTGGTGGTTTCACTCGAAATTTTAAGATGAAAAATTTCCGGCGGAAATATTTCTGCCCATTCCAATGGCATTTACTATTTTTCCGCTAAAATTTTATAGGAAACATTTCCGTTGTAAATTTGCTAAAGCAATAAAAGTAAGTAAAAAATGCAATAAAGGAGTTTGAAATTTGTCTTAACGTTAAATTATTAATTTTTGTCAAATCAAATGATTCTTGTTGTATAGTAAAAGTTTTTATTTATTTTTTTTTCAAATCGTAATAATTGTAAGTTCTATTATTTGTTTTGCGAACTTAATTTGACAGAATCAAAGTTTTTGATTTTTATGATAATATGTTTTATTTTAGTTATTCCTGATTTTATTATCAAAATCTGTCATTATTTGTAAAAGTGTCAACATATTTAGGTTCATTCTTACCTATCCGAAAATACTCTCTAGTTTTTACATTAGTGAAAAGGTTTTGGAAATTGACCGAAAGTCATAGTTGGTGATAAAAGAAAATTTATTGATGTCATTTTGTGTTACTTGAATATTTAATTTATTTTGGTCTTATTTATTTATTCTAATGGAAAACAGCTATCAAGAGTTATTGGTTAAAAACGCTTCTAATCAATTTATATCATATCATACCATTAAGCATAATAATTTTTAAAAATTCATAAAATAATTATTACTTTTTAAATCTCTTAATTATTTAATTTTAGCGGAAAAATTTCTTCCGGAAACACCATTGGCAAGAGAATTTTTAGCGGAATAATTTCCTGCGTAAATATTTCTGCCCATTCCCTTCTTATGAGCCATGTAAAAATATAAAATGTTATAAAATATTTTTCAATGCTGATAGAGATTTCCTTTTCATCAAATTACAGCTATTGAGGTAAAAATCTGATAAAATTTTATTTTTTAATATTGATGTAATTCAAACTTTTTGTTAATTGAAAATTATCAAAATTATTGAATTTCAATATTTTCATTGCTCTAAAATAAAATTGTTTAAGATCTCTTGTTATTGTTCTCTCAACATGTATAATTAATACTAGAGGGAGAGAGAAAAATAAGAAAGCGGAAAAGTGGAATTCAGGTAGGAAAGTAATTTAATATTAATTTCCCTCTTCTAGAAACTTACTCTTTAAAGACGAAAAGAGAGAAAATAGCAAGCTTTAGTAAATATCATTTAGCTGTCTACTTGTTAAAGGGCAAAGAAAGAAAATGTATAAGTTAAGATAGATGTTAGGCAGAAATAGAAATAGTAGAAGGAAGTGAAACAAATATTTTACAATTTTCGCTTATTCAATTTGTTTCTTTCCTTCAATTTTCAATTATAATTTAGCAAGAAATAATAGAAATCAGGGGGATAGACACGGACCCGAAAAATTCGCCCCTTGCGCAACTTTTCGAACATTTTTTCGCCACTTTCGCCACCGTGTATGTCCAGAATAATAATTCGAATCAAAATGAGTATATGAGGGAAGATTATTTGGTTTAATGATATAAATGCGATATCATTTTATTCAGATAATCAAAACACAACATTTGGTCAAAGTTTCATGTCAGTTACCAAATCCTATGGATTACATTAAGTGAATTTTTTGCTTTATTAGGAATATCAAGCTAATTTGAGATTTAAATGACTTGTCTTGTCTACTTGCCTTTTTTTGAAACAAAGTTAAAAAATTCAAAGGTTAACTTTCTTGGAAAATGAATTATTAGAAAATTTGAAGTCAATTTGATTTAAATAAAATCTTTTAAGTATTCATCTCTTGTGCTTAATAAAATTTTTAACATTACACAGTACAATTTTCATGAAGAACGAATCAAAAATATTTTTCTATTATTTCTTTATATAAACATGCCAACAGAGAGATGGAGAAAGCGTGACAACAACAGAAATAGAAAATAGCTATGACAACTCAATCTTATTATGGAAACTCTCGCTTTCATCTTACCTTAAGGCAGCTTTATCACAAGCATCTGGCGTATCGACAGCTGGTAAATTTTCCGTTGTCAAATCTAAATTATCTAAATCATCTAGATTAGAGGTTGGTTGCATTTTTAATCGATTTTCTAGGAACGAACTATAACCGCTAGTAACGTTTGTTTGTTGGCTATCAGAAGATAAAATGTATTGCTCTAATTGTTGGCTATCCGCTGTTGTCATTAATTCAGACTGTTGTTGTTGCTGCGATTTTTTACCGCTTAATCGACGAACTATCGTTAGTCCAGCGTCAGCTGTGGAATTGAAAGTTGAAATTCAGTTATCTAATTTTTTGACAACTACTAGAGAGATTTTCCCTCATTGGTCATTATCTTTATTAGTATGAAGAGAAAAGTGCTTACTTGCAATTTGACCGTTTCGTGATTGTGCTTCAGTCTGAATGTTGCTGGATGTAGTTTCAGTGCTTTTTAAATCCCTTAATGCTATTGTATCTGTCTTATTTAATATGTTTTCTGGTGTGCTTGCAACTGTAATGAAATTGGATGAAGAAAAAAAGGAAATAGTCGTTAGTTAAACAATAGGTGAATGAAGAAAAAGGTAAGGAAATCTATTTAGTGCTAGGTAGCATCCATTGAATAATTCATTTATTTTTAATACTCTTAAAGGGTACTCTTTGCACTCATTCAATTGAGATTTTATAAATATTTCTTGAAATGAGCTTTTAAAAAATTAAAGGCAAACTTTTGTACTTTTTCCTATTCAAAAGTTTTCCTTCTTTTCATTTAACTGACATAATGCGATTTAAGGTCTGAAATTTTTGATTACTGTATTTAATAAAAATTCTTTATATAAAATGTTTTACTTCTTAGAAGTATGCAATAAATAATCATAATGTGATTTCTTACAAATCTTTTATATTTTAATAAAATAGTCAAACAAGGGAAAAATTCTCATTTTGTTTATTCAAATTATAAAAACATTTCCGATAATATGTATCACACATTCATTGCTTTAATAAATACAATAGCAACAGAGTGAAGAAATAAAAAAATAAAAAAATAAAAAATATCAACTGTCACAAAAGGCATGCAAGTGGGTGCCATAAGAGTATATTTTACAACGCAAAAATAGAATCGATAAGAATTCAATACCAAAAATTCAATCATCAAAAAGAAAATTTTTTCTTTTTTGCGATGACGCGAAGAAGAAAAAATTTCCATGGTATCTTTTTAAGCATAAAGGGAAGTTTTGAAATGTTTTGCAGAGGAAATCAAGCAGATCAACCTCGACGCCCTGCTAGTCGGAGATTATAGCGCATTTTTCAAAAAAATTTAGTGCTATCTTCATTTACGCATTGAAACCTTTTTAATATTCTGTAAGCCACCATGTACTGCCATTGACCGGCATGCTCTGATTCGAATCTAAAATGCTTAATTACAATCATATTCTACGCTTCAAGACCTTTCCAACGATATGATATACTCATATGTTATGAAAAATTTCGAAATTTTTGAAGTTCGTGCCCTTGTGCCTGGAAAACATGGCCTAGGGCATGATGTATAAAAATTTTCCAAAACATGTTTTCTTGATGTTTCATACAATTCTGAACGTTTTAAGCGAAAAAACTTTTTGGACTCAAGATCATGATCCACCAGTATGGACCGGCATGATCACCAAAAAATCTCTTTTGATGGCTCATCTACGCGTCGAGACCTTTTCAAAAAGCTCTTGATCACCTCTACGACTTGTTGTGTCGAGTTATGACTGTTACACCCAGCCAGCCATCGTGGACATAATATCGTGCATTTTTTTTCCAAAAATGCGCTAAAAATAAAATATCAACAAGAGTGCTTCTACTTTTTTTTATTAAGTAGATAAGAGCAGTAGCGACAACCTTTTTCATAGCTTAACCATTTATCCAAAGTAATGCCATGTGTACACAATACTTGTTGATGGCTCAAGGTTTTCTTCTATTTTTACAACAATTGATTCTTATGCAAGTAAAGTGTAAAAGAAGTAGCAAGCATGATGTGGCATAAACAATGTGGAAGTAAATAAGCACTAGCTTGTAATCTTTTGCAAATAAAACAAAACTTTTCTTTTATTTTTTTCTTTACAGCACTTCATTAGTAACAATTTTGTGCTTTTTTCTTTTTCCGTTTGATATAAATATTTTGATGAAAAATTCTTTATGCATTTTTCGCTATTTTTGGAAAAAAAAATGCAGCTTATACATTCACTTTGGCTTTGGTTCACGGCTGAGGCGCTGAGATCTCGAAAACTATAATAGCTAGACACTTGCGGTTTTTTGTGTTAGATTTGTGCTATCGAGTTACTGGCTTATCACTTTATTAGAAAGCTCTAACTTATTGTATTATTCGGGAAATTGCGGAATGAAAATTTCCATATTAAAAATTTTAAACAAAATTTTTTTGCGATACGCGTTTTTTTCGCGCCTTTTTTAATATTAAAATTCCATTTAACCGTTATTTTTACGCAAAAATAATTTACTTTTAAATATCAATTTAAATCATTGTGGCAATAACATGAGATTAACACATGGAACTTTCATATTTTAATGTAAATAAACGGAAAGATGAATATTTTCTTATAAACCTGAATATGATTAAACCGTTAGAATTTATATTCAAAACTTCTGAAAACTTGCCTAAACTTGATACACTCACAGAAATTCAGGTTGCTGTAATCAAATTAGAAATCTGACAATTAAACATAAAGTTTTGCAATTCAACTTTGATTTAACAATTTTATCTAAGTTTAAGCTTTTGTTTATAAAAAGAATTTGATAATTTTGTAATTTATAACAATCATGATCTGGGCGCCAAAAACGCGCTAAAGTACACCGATCCGCAATCGAGTACTTTCATCAATTTTTTTGTATTTTCTTTAAAGATTATCCTTTATTGTTTGTAAAGGTGAAACTTTTCTTTTTCTTTCCGTAAAACTAACAACACAAAAGCCTTCCATTAGCAAATTGAAAATCCAATGTTTAATGCGTTTCATTCCCTTGCTTTTGCTCTCATATCGCTCATCATATTTTGTTATTTAATTTTCACTTCGTGGAAGTATACAGCAAAAAAGAAAGAAAATAAAAGCATGAAGACATGAAAGAAAGTTAAGAGTGAAGGTGAGCAAAGAAAAATTCATCATACACATTATCGCTCGTGGAAAGGCTTTGTTTACATAAACAAATGATTTTATTCCACTCAAAATTTTTCATTTTACATACTTGAAGTGGAAAAAATTGTAAGTGGAGAAAAATAATTTCAATGAGACAAAAATTAAATTTACAGAAATGTTTCTTTGGAAATGATTTATGAAATGTGCAAATTAAAATATTAAAATTTTCAATTCAAAAGCAAAAAATTTGAAAACATTTCATTAAATAAAGATTATTCAAAATCAATTAGAAAATTTACATAAAGCTGAAATCGATATGGTCTCTTAGTGTTTTTATTAATTCTTATTAATTATTGAAGTTATTACCAATTATTATAATCCTCTTAACAAGGAAATTTGATTATTCTTTGTTATCATTTAATTTTGCTTACTTACACAGTTTTAATTTTTCATCAGTATGTTGATTTACAACACATATATATACATAAATTTCCCCCAGGACATCACCTCATCTTCAACATTTTTCATTACCGTTTCACCTTCTCTTTCTCTCTCTCTCTCTCTGCTTAACATTATGACATGAACATTTTCCTCTCAGCATCAGCTTTTTATTTAGTTTCGTTTCCCATTGTAACATTTTCATGAAATCATGAATTAATTACGAAGTGAATTAGAAGGTAAAAGCTAATGTTGTTGACGTAAATTATTAATTATGTAAATGATGTTGAAGCTTTAAAATTATAAACAGGTTGATTCGTTTTGTGTTGATTTGTATGTGTGTGCAAGAAGAGATTGAAAAGGATGCTTGTGAAGGATTTATTTATGGAGTTGGGTTTTAATTTATTCAGAAGCAACATTGGAATTTCAGACAATTGATAACGCTCAGTGGAAATAATTAACTTTTGATGCTGCTGGTGTTATATTGTGATTGACAGGTTCACTAAAAATCTGCTAAAGTTTAGAATCCGCTTCATGCATCTGAGTGTGTTTCATAATTTATTTTTATTCATTTGTATCAAAAATTTCTAATTTAAGCTTTCTATAGAATTTTGCGATATCATTATGTCAATTTAAACGCAAATATCTTTTATGAATAAAGAAATTTGAGAAAAAAAATGGAAAATATGCTATGCATATATAAAATGATTAAATTTTCATGTTACTCACTCAGATCTAATTTTCAAGCTTTTTAAGACAATAAATTAATTCTCAACGCAAAATGAATGAATCGCACAACGAACTAGAAAAATCGATTCTTGTTAAATATTCTTGATATTTTTTTCCTTCTTTGAGTTTTTTATACCATAATTCTACTTTATTTACAAAAATTTTTATTGCAATTTCATGAAATTGTAAGAACTTTTTTAGTTTCTATTTATTATGACTTTTGTGCCATCTGTTAAGGTGTTGATGTTTTCGGATGAAATTTTCAAATGATTATGATTTTTCTAGAAAAATATCGTGCAAAATTTTCACTCCATCTTAAAGCATAAACATCTTTAAAGTAATAACAATATTGGATCGTTTTTCAAGTCACGTTCATGACAGCATTCACACAATATTGTCAACAACAGTTCAAAAATTATTATTATTAGATCTAATCAAATTTCCTATATTTCAACGCTATTTGTATGTCTTTTTTATTATGTATGTAATTTTGCGATGAAAGCTTTTTCATCGTTTATATTTTTAGTATACGTTTATTACTGTATGTGTGGTTGGTGATATAAAATTTCCCTCTTACTTACTACAAGAGGGAAAAATAAGAGATTTTAAAAGTATAGAAGGGAAACGAACACAAAATTTCTTTTCATATATATATATATATATATATAAAATTAAAAAAAACGACATACATCAAGCGGCAAAGAGTAAAACAAGTTAGTTGAGGGTAAAAAGAAAAAAATCTTGAGGTTTTTATTCGAATGTGTCAAAATATTTGCTTTTGTATTTTGAGTTTTCTTCTATGCATGCAGAAAAGATTTCAAAGAGTTGATATACGTAAATTGGATCTAAAATACAGCTTTAAATGCAATCATTTTTAAACAATAGTTTATATTTTAAAGCTGAAATAAAATGCTATCATATAATTTTAATCTTAAACTAACTCTATTAAATTGTTAACATCACAAAAAGAAGTGTGTAAAACAATGACAATTTTAAATAAGATATAATTTTGACATTACATGCTTTGCTACTGATAATTTGAAAAGCATGTTAATGCGCATTTAAATGCATTTTATGTGAGTACAAACACAAACATCAATTTATTTTCGAAAGAAAAACATCAGCACAGCTGTAGATTTATTTTTGTTTTGTTCTTCTTCTTTATTCTCTCTCTCTCTTTTTAGCTTTGTATTTGTCAGTGATTTTTATTCTGAAAATGATCGTTTTATACACAGTCTATTTTGATCACTCGACCAATGAGGTCGAGAGAGGAAAGTGAAAATTTTTAAAAATAATTTTTTGTGCTTATACATTTTGATAGAAAGAAAAAGTAAATATCAATTTGATAATAATTCATTTATTATTAAATTCTTTTGCGTACGAGTAAATTTCAATGAACTATTCATGTGAAAAAAGTCAATATTTGATCGTTATTCAGTGAAAGTAAATTTATTTTTATCACTCAAGAAATAGGATCGTAATCATATGCTGTGTGTACATTTTTCTGATGTTTGCGCATGTGTCATTAGTCTTTTTTCGGGAATACGCAAATAATTTTTTTAAAGAGAATCGAGTGAATTTTGAGTTGAGTGACTTATAGAAATTTGTGATTAGTCATTAAATTTTGAGTGTGTTTTTAGAGTTTAATTATAATGCAATGAGTAAAATTTTAATAATAAATCATCAATGTCAGCACAAAAATTAAAATAAAACTTTATTTATCTGTCATTATTGTCATCATGTTATGAAATGATAATAGTCAGTTATAATCTAGTGTAATCAAAAGTTGAATAGTAGATTATTTTATCGCAAAAATTTTATTATTATGATTATACTAAGCAGAAATTGTTGCAGCTTAAACTTCATATTTGCATATGAATTGTGTCAACGACTGATAATAATTTATGTATGAGACTTAAGTTAAACCACATGTGTTAAAAGATGAATATTTTATATTTTCTCGCTAAATTTATCAAGCAAGAACAAAAGTTTACAGCTATTTTGTTGTCATCATCTAAAAATTACAAATTTATTACGTCTTTCAGCTCAGCATCATAATTTTGTGAATGTGATTTGAGGGAGTCGTAAAGATGCGAATTTTATTTTTAGCTGTGATTTTAAATTGGAATTTACTACCAATATGTGGTGATGAAAATAAAGATTGGTGGCAAACGGCTGTCGTAAGTTTTCATTTGATTTTTCACCTCATAAAAATGTTTTCAACTTTTCTTTGTCAACTAGTTTTATCAAATTTACCCAAGAAGTTTTCAAGATAGCAACGGTGATGGTATTGGTGATTTAAAAGGAATTACTTCGAGATTATATCATTTGAAAGAAGCAAATATTGGTGCCACATGGCTCAGTCCAATTTTTAAATCACCAATGGTCGGTGAGTGACCTTGACAATCACCTAAATTTATGAGTAAATAATAAACAGCTGTGTTCTATAGACTTTGGCTATGACATCTCAGACTATATGACCATTCAAGAGGAATATGGAACAATGGAAGATTTTGATGAATTGATTACAAAAGCAAAAGAATTAGGTAAAAAGACTTTCTTTTTATACCTGGAAGGAAAAATTGCAAAACAATTTTTTAAACCTTTTGTGCAGGTATAAAAATTATTCTCGATTTTGTGCCCAATCACACTTCGGATAAGCACGAGTGGTTCATCAAATCTGAAGCGAATGATCCCGAATATGCAGATTTTTATGTGTGGCACAGTGGCAAACCAAATCCTGATGGTGGTCGCAATCTTGAGCCAAATAATTGGGTTTCAGTTTTTTATGGTTCCGCATGGACTTGGAGTGATAAACGGCAGCAATATTATTTGCATCAATTTACGAAGCAGCAGCCGGATTTAAATTATCGCAATCCAAAAGTTGTCGAGCGTATGAGTGATGTTTTGCGTTTCTGGCTAGAAAAGGGTGTTTATGGATTTCGCGTTGATGCTGTATGTGTATTCCTTTGGGATAAAAATTTATTGACTTTTCTATAAAATTACACTCTTTTTCATTTGAAGATTAATCATTTATTCGAGGTTGAAGACTTCATTGATGAGCCAGTGAATACTTTTGATCCAGATCCAAAATCTTATGGACATTTGTGGCATTATTATACCGTGGATTTGGTAAAATTGAAATTTATTGAGAAGTCAATTTTTATACTTGATACGAAATCTTGATTAATTTCTATTCGTTGATCTCAGCTTGATAAAGAAATTTCATGAAACTTGCACGTGCGAGTTTTCTCAGAGTTAAAAAATTTGAATGTTTGTCTTTTGATAAGATTTCGATTGCGCAGCAGGATGAAAAGGGATGAAATCTTGATATTACATTTTTTTTCTCTTTTATTACTTTAGGATGAAGTATATGATGTTGTTTATCAATGGCGAGATCTCCTCGACAACTTTAAAAAGACTCACGGAGGCGAAACAAGGATAATGATGACAGAGGCTTATGCAAATATGAGTTTTGTTATAAAATATTATGAAAATGATGAGGGCACTCGAAAAGGCTCTCACATACCATTCAATTTCCTCATGATTTCTGATCTCAATGAGGACTCGACAGCACGAGATTTCGCACACACAATCAGCAAATGGATGAATTATATGCCGGTTGGATTTACTGCTAATTGGGTAGTAAGTTGAGAAGCTTTTTGTGGAAAATGATGAATGGATCTACTCATTTTTTTGATGTTTGTTTTGATTTTTATCTCTTTTTTCTATGTTTGTTTTTCTTTTTACAGTTGGGCAACCATGACAACTCACGCGTAGCATCACGCTATGGGGTCGAACGTATTGATGCATTAAATGCGATACTGCTTACTCTTCCTGGATGTGGAATTTCATATAATGAAAGTATCTATGCAAGGTTAAGGGATGAACACTTATATATTATTGAAAAATTAAATTTGAATTAAATTAGCTTTTTTAGAAAATTTCATACGCTTTAGAGCATTTGATGCTCAATTTTATTTTCACTAAATTATTTAAATCTTATTTTTAATTCTTTAAAAAAGCGATTATTTGTTTCGTTTTCGAAATCAAATTAACTTGATTATTACTTGACTTTCAATATAAAATTGAAAATAATTAAGAAGTTCATATATTATTTTTGAGATTATAATTTTAAATTTAAATAATTTATTAGGAACTTAAAGTTCTACGGAAAATAAATCTAAAACAATAAAAAATTGATTTAGTTTGAAAATACATTTTAAAAATATTTTAAGCCAAGTAAATCTAAAATAAACCTAATTTCAATAATTTAAGTGTTTCTCTCTTAAACAAGGTATCTTTAAGGTTGCTATAGCAACATCAATTACATTCATGTGGAGAATGAAAAAGAAAATGCCTTATGGTGATGGTTTTCTCTTTTTGTTATTTTTATCTTAGGGCGAGGAATTCGGAATGGTCGATTACAAGAACATGTAAGTTTTCTGTTCCTTTTTCTACTGAAAGCAATTTTGTAGCATTTTGATCGGAAAAAACTTTTCTATTTGCATATTTTTAATTGATTCTTGGTGAAAGATCTGCAGATGTTAAATTAAACTTTTAAATGTGATTAAAAAAGTTTATATTTGCTTTCTCAGTTCATGGAAAGACACGCAAGATCCTGCAGCATGTAATACAAATCCAGATGTATATCAAAAATACTCTCGAGACCCAGAACGAACGCCTTTTCAGGTTTGTTATATATTAAATTAATTATATTTGCTTGTATCAATACAAAAGAGAAAATAATCGCCTTAATTTTTTCTTCCCAGTGGGACAATACGAAAAATGCAGGATTTTCAACAGCAGATAAAACTTGGCTTCCTGTCAATCCCAATTATGTCGATCTTAATTTAAAAGCAGAGAAAGAAGCTGAACATAGTCATTTCAAGTTTTATCAGGAACTCATGAAATTACGTCAACATAAGACTTTCCAAGATGGCAATATTAGAGTTCAGGCACTCAGTAAATATGTTTTTGCGTTTGTTCGTGAATTGCGTGATAGCGATACATTTGTTGTCGTAATTAATTTGGGATCGAGTACTGAGCAAGTGAGTCTAAAGCCTTTCAAAACACTTCGTGATAAGCTAAAAGTTGTCGCTGCTGCTCCTACATCACATTACCATGAAGGGTGAGTTTGTTTGTGACATAAGGGAATAAAAAAAATGATATTTTTAGATCAAGATCATTTTACTGATTTTAAAAAAGTAGTACATTGACTCATTAAGACTGAAAATATTTGCTTTTGTAATTTAATGCTTGATTTATCCTCATTAAATTATTTCATTGAAATTATCTTCATTTTTGAGTGATTTGCACATTAATAATTCAAAATTTAACACCCAAATTGTTGTACAAATTATTTCAATTTACTTGTTAACACAATAATCATGACTGTCAATGCTTTTTTAACCATTAAATCACAAATTCAAAATATTTTATAGTGATGAGGTTTCGGATGATGACTTGAAGATTGGACAGTACGATACAATCATTTTAACCGATGAGCATAATAATAATTTTGCATCGAAATGCTGCGGTTACAATATGTTTTTATTGATCTCAATGCTGCTTGCATGGATGCTCGCTTATTTTTGAATTCATTTTCGTGCGTAGTAAAAGCTGAATAATCAAATAATTTTTTTTATTATTCATTATGATTTGTAATATTAATAATAATCATATATTAAAGCATGTAATATTGAACAATAAATTAAATGAAATGTATAGCTTTCATTATTCCATTGTTAATTGAAAAGAGGAGATTAAATATTTGTAAAATTAATGAATCATAAATTAAATTTTCGCTTTTGTATTTTAGCACGATCGTATCAATAAATAGCGTTCTACTTGATTCCTACGATTGCGTCATATTCAGTGATAGAGTTACTGAGCATAAGAGGTAATAAAAATAAATATTTTATCTTTCTTTTTTCTCTCTCTCATTCATAATATATTAATTGAGCTAATTTTTCTCTTCTTCTTGTCCATCACATCACACATAAACAAATACTTCGTTCAAAATTAGAAATTTTTTAGATTATATGGTGATTACTGTAGAGAAATGATATTGATTGTCAGCATATTAATTACATTTTTAGTGAGCATATACTCATTATATTTCTGCTCATGCCACAATAATACAAAATAAAACAAATTTCAAATTGTAATTTGAGAAAATCAGTTTGTTATTGCAAATAAATAAAAACATTTTTGACAATGAAAAATTGTATTTGAATCCCAATTGACTTTGAAATACGTTTTAAGGCGAATTCGTTGAAAATCAGGTAATTAAATTTTGATAAGTAATTTGATAACTTCAAAATCAATTCACGAAAGAGGAAGCATTCGTAATTGGATCGTTGAAAGAATTAGACGAAGAAAAATGAAGCTTAAAGTAGCTTTTGTGATCTTTGCATTATTCATTTTTGCAAACGGACAAGACACTGAAAAGGAATGGTGGCGGACAGCTACTTTCTATCAAATTTATCCAAGAAGTTTTATGGACACTACTAAAAATGGAATCGGTGATATTAAAGGTAAAAGAAAAAAAAATTGATAAATCATGTGATTAACACATGACTTTTGACAACAGGTATGATTCAAAGATTAGATCACTTGAAGGATGCGGGTTTTGATACATTCTGGTTGAGTCCAATTTTCAAGAGCCCCCAAAAAGATACCGGTTACGATGTATCTGATTATTACACAATCGAGCCTGATTATGGCACCATGGATGACTTTAAAAATTTGATTGCGAAAGCAAAATCGCTTGGTATTCGAGTTATGCTCGATTTTATTCCCAATCATACCAGGTGAGTAGTATTATTTTAGATAAACAATAGTAATATTTTATCAAATAAAAAATAATTAGCGATCAACATGAGTGGTTTATAAAGTCATGTGCGAACGATTCGGAATTCCATGATTATTATGTATGGCACGATGGACAACCAAATCCATTAGGTGGTCGTAATCTTCCACCAAATAATTGGATCAGTGTTTTTGGTGGACCTGCTTGGACTTGGAATGATTACCGTCAAAAATATTATCTTCATCAATTTTTACCTGCACAGTAAGTCTTATTTTAAAAATATATTGATAAATGCGAGCAAAAATTTGTTCATATCTGTTACAGACCTGACTTAAATTATCGAAGTGATAACGTTGTTAAGGCAATGTCAGACATGTTGATTTATTATATTGATATGGGTGTTGCAGGTTTTCGATTGGACGCTGTAAGTTATTTTTAACCAATAATCAAATTTTTCATCAGGCTAATTTTTCTGCATTAGATAAATCATCTTTTTGAGGACAATGAATTTAGAAATGAATATCCATGGAATCCCGATAAAGAGCCAGAAATTTATGACGATCTTAATCATGAACACACAAAAGATCTCAATGAAACATTCCTTTTCGTATATTCATGGAGAAAAATGATTGATGACTATATTAAAGAGAAAAACCTAACATCTGATATTTTGATTATGACCGAAGCTTATGCAAGTACAGCCGATACCATGCGTTATTATCGTGACCCTACAAATGATAACGTACGAGGCGCTCACATGCCGTTCAATTTTCAATTAATTTTTAATTTCTTTACTGATGCAAAAGCTGAAGATATTAGAAGAGGAATTTTTGAATGGCTTGACAATATGCCAGCAGGCGAAACAGCTAACTGGGTCGCAGGAAGCCATGATCACAGTAGAGTGGCCTCACGTATTATGCCAGAGAAAATTCACATGGTCAATACAGTCGTACTTACACTTCCTGGTGCTTCAATAACTTACTACGTTAGTTAACATAATTAAGTATTTGTTTAACAAAGTAAAGCTTTTATTTTCCTTAGGGTGAGGAAATTGGCATGCACGATAACAATGATGTAGATAATTGGGATAATCGTAACAAAAATAGAACACCAATGCAGTGGAATGGTGGTATAGGTGCTGGTTTTACAACTAGAAATGCCAATGAGACGTGGCTATCAATCCATCCAAACTACATGACTGTTAACTTGCAAGCACAAACAGAAACACCAAGAAGCACATACAAATATTTCCAAAGTTTAACTGCACTTAGAGCAACTGATGCAATTCGAAAAGGAGATTTCAACTTTAAAGTTGTTAATGAAGATGTTTTTGCATATACAAGGTAAATTTTTATTAAAACCCAGCAATTTTAGTAACTTATGAAGAATATTCAAAATTTTTAGAAATTATAATAATGAAGAAGGATATTTGATTGTAATCAACACTTCTGGTACAAGTCAACATGTAAACTTAACAGATATCGATACTTTTGGTAAAGATACTTTGCATGTTGTAACAGCAGCACCTAATTCTCGGTTTGATGTTGGGTAAATTTCAGTAAAATCATATTATGATTAAAAAATTTTTATTATATTTTTTTTATTACAGCGATACTGTACATAAAGCTCATGTGACACTTGGTTTATACGACGCTGTAGTTTTTGATTATGTTTCTTCAGCATCAAATGTAGTTCTTAGCATTGCTCTTCTTTTTACATCAATTTTTGTTTATCTTTTTAATTAAGTTAAAAAGTTTCTTTCATGAGTTTTAATGATTAAAATGAAATAAAAAAAGGTGTTTGAAAATCTTATCTTTTATTTAAAACTTTTACTTTCAGATATATAAGGAAATTCATAGATTTATTTTTTAATTAATTACCAACGAAAAGATTTTCTTATCTTGAGAAATTAAGTAACTCTATATTTGCGGTTCAATAGAAACTAAGAGCTATCGTTTATGATTCAATTGATTAAAAATGACACATTTGATAATTGATTATTTTATAAATAATTTCTAAGTGCACGAGTATATGACTTGATATATTGTTACAATAAAAAAATCCATAAGTATGACTAATAGATTGTGCAATTTAAGAACAATGGGATTTATTTTCAAGTACAATAACAATCCAGATCCCATTAACGTAGGCATTTTTTTATCTTTTGATAACCAAAATCTTTAGTTATTACCGCAATCCGTGATAAAGAGAGTACTTGTGAGTATATTTCCACTTGAGTTTGTCGAAATTCATTCAGTTGCTTGTGAACAATGAAGTGGTTAATATTGGTAGCGAATTTACTTTTAGCAGTGATATCTGTGAAGGCAGGCTGGCTGCCATTTTGGGTTGATAATGAAGTTCAAACTGAAGTTTCGGATGAAACAGACTGGTGGGAAAATGGAGTATTTTATCAAATTTACCCAAGATCATTTATGGATGGTAATAATGATGGAACGGGCGATATCAAGGGAATTATTTCAAGACTTGAACATTTAAAAGATTTGGGAGTGACAGGTGTGATAATTTATGACAGTGTGATGAACTTTTAAAAAACTTTTTATCAATTCACACAGGCACATGGCTTAGTCCAATATTCAAATCTCCTATGGTCGATGGTGGTTATGATATTTCAGATTATACTGACATTAACGAAATTTATGGAACAAAACAAGACCTAATAGATCTTTTTGCTAAAGCTAAAGAACTTGGATTAAAAATTATTCTTGATTTTGTGAGTTTCAACTGAAGTGAAAAATTTCTATTAGGAAATAAGTCTTTTTTTTGCATTAAAGGTACCAAATCATTCAAGTGACCATCATGAATGGTTCCAAAACTCAGTAAAAAATATTTCAGAATTTCGTGATTATTACACGTGGCGTGAATGTCCTATAATTAATGAAACAACTGGTGAAAGAAGACTTCCAAACAATTGGGTAAGAAATTTCGTTTTTTAAATGACCTTGATCTTTGATTGTTTCAATTGAAGCTAAATTTAATGTTTTTCGGTCTGATAAAAATTTTTTGTTGTAAATTTTCACTGATTAGATTGCTGTGTTCAATACTCCAATGTGGACTTATAATGCTCAACGAGACATGTGTTATCACCATCAATTTACTCCTGAACAACCAGATATGAACTACCGCCATCCAGACAAAGTGATTCAGAAAGAAATGATTAAAATTTTGGATTATTGGATGGATCAAGGTGCAGATGGTTTTCGAGTCGATGCTATAAATCATCTTTTTGAATCAGCCTCATTCACAAATCAACCCCTTATTTCAGCTGATCTGGATCCGACACTCTACTCGAGTTACGATCCTCTTTACACAAGAGATTTGGTATGTTTGCATGAGGATGTGAAGAAAAATTTCTTCACGTTTTCACAATAATGTAATAATTTTCATAATTTATGCAGCTCGAATCGTATGATTTCATTTATGATGTTCGTGAGCATATGAATGAATACGCGAAGAGCCATGGTAATATTACAAGGTGAGTGCTCATGCATAATTCTACTGCCTTATTTATATACTTTATTTATTTCTCACATCGTAAAGGATCCTTATGACGGAAGCTTATGCATCAGTTAAACAGCAAACAGACTGGTATGGTACAGATGAACGTCCAGGTTCACACGTACCTTTCAACTTTGTTTTTATCGCTGACATTACAAAAGAATCGAATGCTTCACACTATAAGAGTCTTATTGATGAATGGATGGATAATACACCATCATTCGCAATGGGTCAAGCAAATTGGGTAAATTTAAATTTATCTACTGTTAATATTATGAACTACTAAACAATGAGATGTAATTTTAAACGAATTCTTTTTATTTTGTAAATGCTTTTATACTTGCTTTGGTTGTATACTTTCTATTAGTGTGTTCACTTTAAAACTAGAAACTGTTTATTCCTTCACATACATCAATACTCATCTAAAAATATAATAGCAAATAACAAATGAAAAAAAGTATAATATTTTAAATGCTTGTGAGCAGTTTTTATTTTATTAAATCTTTTGGACAGAAGTTTGCGAGGACTTTTATTCATTAAAAAGTATAGACAAAAATTCTCTTTTGGATTGTATATTAAGTATCTTTTGAGTGCTTTTAAAAACTCTATTCGTAATCTTAATATCTTTTGTAGTTAAAAAGTTAATGAGCGTCAAAATTTATGCTTAAAAGAATGGTAGCTTATTCTAAATTATTAATTTCTCAGTTCGTTTGCTATAATATTTTTCTGAGAAGGATTGATGTATTTGAAGGAATAAAAAGTGTCTAGTTTTAAAGTTAACACACCAATATATCATTTTATTTTATTTTCTTATTCTAAAACCGAAGGTTTTGGGCAACCATGATAGACCAAGACTTCGATCAAGATTTGGCGACGAACGTTATGAAAGCATGGCTGTGATGTATATGATGTTGCCTGGTAAAATATTTACTTTTAATTTTCAAACAATTACTAGAAAATAAATTTCCATTTTAGGGCTAGCAATTGTGTACTATGGTGAAGAAATTGGAATGATTGATAATTACAATATTACATGGGAAGAAACAGATGATCCACAAGCTAAACAATCAAATTCATCTGTTTATATGCAATTTTCAAGAGATCCAGTGAGAACTCCAATGCAGGTGAGACATAGAGAATTTTTGTTGAAAGATTCAATTAATTTATCTATCAATTATTTTTAGTGGGATGATTCACAATATACAGGATTTTGTGAAAGTTGCAAACCATGGCTGCCAATTCATTCAAGATCAAGTGAAATTAATGTAAAGAAACAGAAGGATGATGAAAAGAGTACACTAAGTTTGTATAAAAACTTGATTGCATTGCGTAAAGAAAAAGAGGTGTTGCAAAAAGGAGGGATAACAACCCAAGTGCTTGCTAATGATGAAGTGTTTGCATTTAAACGAACCATGAACAATAAACCGACCATTGCTGTTTTCCTTAACCTTGGATCCACGCGAAAAACCGTTAGTCTTCGAGATTTGCTTCATGCAGATGATATTACTGATAAAACTCGAGCAACAGTGTTGATTACAAACAACAAAGCGACTCTTTCAAAAGGCGAGGTTATTTCAGATATTGCAAGCATCACTCTTGGTGAATATGATGCAGTTGTTCTTGAAATTTCATCAGCGACTCGTTTGGCCAGAGGTGCTGTATTTACAATTACAATCTTCTGGATTATCATAAAAATTTTTGTTTAACAAAAAATCATGAAATTTCATACAATGTGACTGTATGCTCTGTTTGATAATAAAATGATGAGAAACCACAGAAAAGCTAGAATTTAATTTTCATCTATCTTCATTTACTTTCGGTTCGTTTGGTCAGTAAATTCAAATGTAAAACCGTATGGAAGCATAATGAATTTTTTTTTCTTTTCTATATTTGATATAGTGTATACAAGAACTAACTAATTGAAATAGTAGAAATTTGTATTCTCTACTTTCTCTATAACTTTATTGTTTGCTATTTTGATTAGCAACATTGTACATTTTGTTAATCAAAGCTTGAAAAGTGTTGAGATGTATGATGCTGGTGGTTTATAATTTGAAATGTGTGGTAAAATTCATCTCTCCTTATAATGAAAAATGTTTTCGTTGAATCATTAAACGAATGTTCATGAACAGACGTGCCGGTCAGAAAAATGAGGCAATTTTGGTTTTCTTTTCGATTACCTTAAATAGAGATATTACCATTATAGAAACAATCAATGTCTTGAGCTTTAGTAAAGTATAAATTACATCGCATTATTAGTTTTTGATTAGAGAGAAGAAAAAGTTTCTCTTTCGTTTTGCCATTGCTGCAAAGAGACATAAATAATAGATGACGACACATTTAGTGTATGAAAAGAGAAGAAAGAGACGAAATATTGATAATGATGACAAAGCTTCCGATGTGGTCCAAAAATATAGGGATTACAACCACCCACTGATGCAGCCGTTATATGAAGAAGACACTCATCTTCACATATTCCATTACTAAAATCCCTTTAGTGTCATGTGTTATTATTATTATCTGGCCTTAAGACTCTCAAGGGATGCTCACGAGTGCCAAAGATAGAAATGGTTTGAAAAAAAAAATTGAATGTTCTCACATGGCAGGCAAAAATTTTTTTCTCCTTTGATTGATTTGCATGTTGGGTGTAAATAGAGTAGAATTGATTTCAGAAACCCAATTTTCTGCTCCATTTGATGCATTATTGGTGTTATTTCATATAAATCTCATATAGATAGGAAATTAAGATATATAGGAGTAAAAAAATTGAATTTAATGGATTTGGGCATTGACTTTATGAGATATTGATTGAAATTTTCTTTTATGAGTTTTTCTACCTTGCTCTCGGTACCAAAATAGATCAATCATTTTCTTTGTAATTCTCATAAATGAACTAATGACTCCTAATAATAAAATAGATCGTTCTATCAACAATGTATTTTTTTTTTCAAAATACTGATATAATAAATAATACTGTTGGCAAAAAAACCGATACAATGAAGTGAATAAATTTACATTTCCTACAATGTCGCCAACAAATTTCATTTCATGCTATTTCAAGATGTAATATTCTCTCATTTTTGACCTTCTCATTCAAAATTGGCTGCAAATACACATTTCTGGCTGAGTTTTTGGTCAAGGAAGATTTAAAAAGTTGTCGAACAATACATAATGAGCAATTTATTTTGTGGCTTTTTCAGCTTTCTACAAAAAATCAGGGCAGAAATGAAATGTGTGTGAGTTGAAGAGAGAAAAAAGGTTCTGTTCATAATACAATAGTCTTACATCATATTGTATTCGCTTTTAGAATTAAATGATGAGGTGAAGAAGCAGTATATAGAGAGAAAAAAGTTTCATGAACCTAAAAACGACTTTTTTTCCTTATCCGTAGTGAATTTAGCAAATTATGGAAAATTAAATTAGACATGAAAATTTTTTATTCAACAACAATAATAATAATAAGATGATGATGCTTATAAAAATTGGATTAGAGAAAGAGTGTAATTTACATAAGCAAAAATACCTAATTGTACGAGACATAATCTGTCTACAGTGTAAGTAAGTGAATAAAAATCAATTAAATGATAATAATTGAATGTGTATGTAGGAAGATAGATAAAATAGAATAACAAGACCTTTTCCAAGATGTTTTTGTTTGTGCTTATTGACATCTTAAATGTGTACAAGAAGAAAAAGGTATAAAAAATTGATACACACAATAATCGAGTGTGAGTTTAGCTATTGTAATCGGTTTTTATCAGAAATGACACATAAGAACTTCCTTTACTTTCTCTTTAATATAAAATGACAAAAATTAATTGAAAATAACGCTATGAATTAAAATTTCTACATGAAAATTCTCTTTGAATAATGAAATATTGGATTAGTTTAGTTCGAATTAACAAAGTTTTCCACGTGTTTTTAGTTTTTAAATTTCTGAACTAAAGATGTAGTATTTTGGAAGACTGCTCAACAATTTAATTCTATGTTGATAAATGTTAATTATCAAAAATCACATGATGAAATTTAGGTATTTAATGTCTATGACAACAAAAGATAACTTTGTACTTAACCTAGTGATTCAATGAGTCAATAAAAGTTGAAAAACCAGAAATAAAATTATTTTTGAAAGATACAGAATTTCGCAGAATCTTAAGAGTTTTCCGTCAAA